>JAXCGZ010000712.1:7500-12500 GCA_037179515.1 Halocaridina rubra
CAAACAAAACAAACTAACTCTACTACAAAGAAATCAATAATAAGCAATGCTACTATATACCGGACTATCTTCTCCCTCAAACAAATAATATTCAAAGCAATGCTACTCTACAGTCCTCTCCATACATATGTAATTTTAAATTTATTGACTCATAAACAGAATATCAATTCCAAATGTATAATTGCAGTGTTGCATATGTGACGGTGACACAAGCATGAATGGTGCTTTAACTGCAATAAAATCCAGCCAAAGGCCATATGGCTGTACTGCAAGCTTCTTACAGCATACAAACACAGGTAAAATACACACAAATATATTAATAATAATAATAATAATAATAATAAAAATAATAAAGTTTCACTAGTACAGTAGGAATCGAACTAGTAGCGTCCATTGCTTTGTGTGCCAAGCTACCACGTTACAGATGGGACTACTGAGGATAGCCTGAAGTCTTATAATAGTCTCGTACCATCAGTGACCATCGAACACATATAATTCAATTCCCAAAAACTGTTAGAGATTAACGGAAAGAATACAAGAATATCTTCACCTCCGTATTCTAAGAATCTTGATTCAATATGAGGGGGACAATTGCGTGATGATCATGAGTGGGTCGGGAGCTGAGCATAGAAAGAAAGCGTTAAGAGTACCCCCCCCCCACACACCGCCACCTTAGTAGTTTTAGAAAAAATGTCATTACCTTCTCCATTACAACCTCTATATTCCAAGGCTAAAGATTTCGGGTTCAACTCCCAACAATAAGAGGCAAAAAATCACACCAATACACATACACACTTTCATACTCTAACCCTGTACCCATTAGAACGCACACATATATGCGCTCTCTCTCTCTCTCTCTCTCCCCTACAGCTTTTTCTCATTCTTATATGCGGTTAAATATTCTCTAAGAAGATCGTATTTGATATTGAAATATATATATATATATATATATATATATATATATATATATATATATATATATATATATATATATATATATATATATATATATATATATATATATATATATATATATATATAAATATTGAGCCACATATATTTAGATTGCATAGAAAGCGATTACTCTTCTAAGGCACTAACAAAGCGTAGAGTGATAGTGTTGGGATACTTATATCTAGGTCTTACCTATGACTCCTCTATCAGGAGTACAGATTAAACTTCCAATACATAACTGGCTATCAGTTTCGAATAAACAAGTGTGAGTTAATAAATGTAATAAGAAGTATAAAATGTTTACTAACCTTTCAGATAAAGGCCTCACTTAGTCAACGAAAAAACACAACCAACCTGAAAAGATAAAAATACGTAAGTAATAATAATAATAATAATAATAATAATAATAATAATAATAATTTTTAATGAGTGTGACACCGGGACAGGCAAAAACTGCCCTCATCAATAAAGGCCCGGGCACGAGAAAATACCAAGACGAAGGAAAAGAAAAAGGTTAAGGACAAGGCAGAGATGAGGTAATGTCAAACAAAGGAAAACGACAGACAAAAGAAAAACAAAGTACAGAGAACCCAGAGATATGGAGGACTGGGCCCTGAGATGACAATAGATCTGCTTTTTGAAGGATGATAGGTCATAAGAATTTGGAAAGACAGAAGGAGGAAAAGAGATCCAGAGTCTGGGGGTAGATGGGGAAAAGCAGTCGCTGTACCGACCAATCTGTGAGCTACAAATCTCCACACAGTGCCTGTGAGATAATAATAATAATAACAATAATAACATATATATGAAAAAAATGAATTAATTCTTGCAATACCATTATCCAGATTTAACTCCAAGGACAGCAAAAGTGAACAATAACATCATTCATGATATACATTTAATAAAGGTATCTAATTCCAAAGATAACTAAAGTCTGAACAACGATATATATATATATATATATATATATATATATATATATATATATATATATATATATATATATATATATATATATAATATATATATATAGATAGATAGATAGATAGATGGTTATGGCTACGTAAGGAAATTGAAAGAAATATTGCAATCCTTAGTACTTTTTAGTATATTTATCTACAATTCATCTTCAGAGGTATCTTTAGATACCTCTGAAGATGAGTAGTAGATTAATATACTCTAAAGTACTGAGGATCTCAAAATTTCCTTCAGTTTCCTTACGTGACCATAACTATCCACATTTAAAATATTCACGCACTTCTCGTAAAATAGTATAATTCACTCATATATATATATATATATATATATATATATATATATATATATATATATATATATATATATATATATATATATATATATATACATATACATACATACATTTACACATACACACCACGGCTTCAGAGAAGGCATATCAACAGTATCAAACTTAGCATTTTATGATGAGGTAAGCCAGATTCAAGAAAGAGAAGTCTGGGCATATTGTATATTCTTGGATTTTCAGCAGGCATTTGATACCGTCCCACATGGGAGATTTATTAAGAAGCTACAAGTTATGGCAAGAATAGGCGGAAATGTCTTGGAATGGATAAACACTAACTTAGAAGGAAGGGAACAGAGGGTTAAGAGTAAGATACCCAGTGTTTGGAGAAAGGCATTTAGTGAGGTTCCACAGGCTTCAGTTTTGGGGCCACTTGGTTCCTTGTATATGTAAATGACCTACCGGAGTCTGTAAATTCTTTTTTGAATATGTTTCCAGATGATGCAATACTTGTGAAGAAAGTAAAAGACGAGAACAATGGTAAAAGACTTCAGGAAGACCTAAAAAGTCAGCATGAGTGGTCAGAAAAGTGGCTAATGCAATTCAATATTCTAAAATATAAAGTGATGAGAATGGGTAAAAGTGCATGAAGGGCCTAGTTTGGGTACTCAATAGCAAGTGCAGAACTTCAAGAGAGAGAGAGAATGAGAGAAATCTAGGGGTCTTCAGATATGCATATAAATGATATAGTAAGGGCTACGAACGCTTTCTTAGCAAATGTATGGGTAGCCTTGAGACACAAAAACATGAAAATGTTCATATATATATATGTGTGTGTGTGTGTGTGTGTGTGTGTGTGTGTGTGTGTGTGTGTGTGTGTAACTAATGTGAGCCCAAAGCTTGAATATGCAGCACCCTTTTGGAATTCACACTTAAAAAAAAAAATAAATAAATAAACAGGAAAATGTTCAGAGATATGCCACGAGACTGGTGCCCGGAATACGCAACCTTAGCTTTGAGGAAAGGCTGAGGAAATTAGACTTACCATCATTAACAGCTAAATGAATGGGGAGGATCCTTCAAGGTCGTGGATAGGGATTGATAATTTGATATGGCTGGCTCTAGAACTAGAGGTCTTAGTTTGAAGCTTCGTAAGAAAACTTTACAGGATGTAAGGAAACATAATTTAGAGTAAGAATAGTTGATGACTGGATTTCGCCAAACAAGGAAGTAGTTAAAGCTAACAGAATTCAGTTTCAAGGAAAAATTATGATAATTATCATCGAGTATGAAAACGGAACCGACCAGGTGATGAAGATTTACGAGCATAGGCCTCTTTCCGGTAAGCAAGATTAGGTATAATTTTGCACACTCGTGAGCGCACACACACAAATATATATATATATATATATATATATATATATATATATATATATATATATATATATATATATATATATATATATATTTATTTATTTCAATCTGTTTTGTTTAATGCTCGTTGTTTTGCGAATTTATGATCTCCTTTATGAGTAAATCAAAACTTTTCATCCACTGAAATTAAAATAAATGCGCGTAGGTGCTTATACGTATATACATACGGATACATACATTATGAGTGTCACAAATGCATTAGGCGACTGACATCAAAACAAGGGACAAATATATTTGTTCTATTTTTTTTTCTGGTAAAGAGGGTGGGAATAGGTATTGTGATTTAAATGAATGTTATTTAACAGTAACAGTATGACATGTATCTATAATTACATCACATTACAAAGACACAAAGAAGAGTCCATATAACAATAAATTAAGTAGATAAATAAATAAAATAATATGAAAATAAATAAAATAATATGTAAATAAAAGCAATACGTAATAATACATAAACACATATTAAGGAAATAAAAATTGCATTTACTATCGCGATATACGTAAGCAAACACCATCATAGTACGCAAATATGTAAATAAAAGCTTCAGAAAATTATATGTATAGGTTAGGATATATATTTTCCTAAGGAATACTTATATTTGTGTGCGCGTTTGTGTATAACATTATATATATATATATATATATATATATATATATATATATATATATATATATATATATATATATATGTGTGTGTGTGTGTGTGTGTGTGTGTGTGTGTGTGTGTGTGTGTGTGTGTGTGTGATTACCTAATTGTGTTTACGGGAAAGAGCCCAAAGCTCGTATCTTCCCGTCTCCTGATCGGTTCCATTTTTAGACTTAGTGATACTTATCGTACCTGTCCTTAAAACTATGGATTGAGATAGCATTAACTACCTCCTCGCTTAGCGAATTCCAATTATCAACTACTCTTACACTGAAAAAGTATTTCCTTGTGTGTGTGTGTGTGTGTGTGTGTGCGTGTGTGTGTGGTAAGGAAGCCCATCAGTGACACAACACAGAATTAAAGCGTTGTTTTTTCTGCGTGTGTGTGTGTGTGTGTGTGTGTATATATATATATATATATATATATATATATATATATATATATATATATATATATATATATATGAATAATTTTCATCCCGACAGGGACTTGAACCTAGGACACATAATTACTGTGCCAAGGTGCTACCAACTACACCACAGTTCTAATTGGGAAACAAACCTCACAGCTATATCTGCTATACTAGGAATGAACGTATTCTATCTGAATGTCACTCTGTTCACATTACGGTTTCCCCCAACCTCACTCGAGGTTTCGTTTTCGCATTTAATACAAATCTCATTCGGGACCAACAATAATCAA
>JAXCGZ010000712.1:17500-30000 GCA_037179515.1 Halocaridina rubra
TATATATATATATATATATATATATATATATATATATATATATATATATATATATATTTACTTCTACTACTATTACTATCCACGACAACTTTTAGGAAGGCTTTAGATGTTGTCCTATTATCTATTACTAAGCCACCTGACTACCCAAATGGCTATATAACCCTAAAATAATATCAAATTCTTGAGGCAAAATATTCCACCATACACTTATATCATACAGAGTAAGGATCGCGGTCGTGCATTGCTTACAGGACAAGGACAAGGCCATGTTCGGACCCACCGTGGGGCTATAGGAAGACACACGACCTTAATCCCTCCTCTCTAATCTGTATGTGTTCACCTTCATTCAAATGATAATCAATAGTGAAACATCAAGAGAAAGTTTCTTTATGAAGGCCTAAATATATACTTTAATGATGAACTCCCTCCTAACTACAATGAGAGACCATTTAATTCCAATTTTAAAAAACTCTCTAATGAGAAGAAATAAATCTTAATCAAGTAGCAAACTGAAATCTGCGTGGAGAAAGGAGGGT
This sequence comes from Halocaridina rubra, assembly GCA_037179515.1. Classification (NCBI taxonomy): domain Eukaryota; kingdom Metazoa; phylum Arthropoda; class Malacostraca; order Decapoda; family Atyidae; genus Halocaridina; species Halocaridina rubra. The sequence continues at coordinate 18,037 of JAXCGZ010000712.1, forward strand.
ATAAATTACATTGTAGAAACATGAGCAAAATGAATACCGTAGAGATTTTCATCATATGTTTACTCATACACAAAATTTAAATACAGAGGACTGGGGTAGATTAATAGCAGAATGCGAAAACGCGGTTTCTGACCCTTCGCGAAGTGTTAGGAAGGATTTCCAACCTTAATTCCCCTGCTCCAACATGTCTGCGTCCACCCCATTGAAATGGGATGAATAGTAAAACCAAACGGCTAACAACAACATATAAATAAATAATTAATGAAATATAGTGCAAATGTACATTCTCTTCAGACAAGAACACATATCACTTCTGCCCATATTGTTCAATCTTGATTGTTACATTATAATATCACAGAGTTCAAAAGTGATTAAAAAAAAAGAGATACGGACATATATTAGAAGAGTTAGGGACGCAATGAAATGAGTCAATGACAAGTAATCGAGAAGGCCTTAGTTCCTTTGAATCCCATATATATATATATATATATATATATATATATATATATATATATATATATATTATATATATATATATATATATATATATATATATATATATATATATGCCTGTGGGTGTGTGCATATATATATATATATATATATATATATATATATATATATATATATATATATATATATATATATATATATATATATATATATATATATATATATATGCCTGTGGGTGTGTGCATATATATATATATATATATATATATATATATATATATATATATATATATATATATATATATATGCCTGTGGGTGTGTGCATATATATATATATATATATATATATATATATATATATATATATATATATATATATATATATATATATATATATGCCTGTGGGTGTGTGCATATATATATATATATATATATATATATATATATATATATATATATATATATATATATATATATGCCTGTGGGTGTGTGCATATATATATATATATATATATATATATATATATATATATATATATATATATATATATATATATATATATATATATGCCTATGGGTGTGTGCATATATATATATATATATATATATATATATATATATATATATATATATATATATATATATATATATATATCTATATCTCTCTCTCTCTCTCTCTCTCTCTCTCTCTCTATATATATATATATATATATATATATATATATATATATATATATATATATATATATATATATATATATATATATATATATATATATATATATATATATATATATATATATTAATAAATCCCTTAAGCAAGAACAGAGAATAAATATCCCTTGAGAGAATATAGTTGCCGCCTTCGTAGCCGTGGGTGAGTTTTGGAGAAGCTAAAGCGACAACTAAACTTTAACCCCCTCCCCCAAAAACCACCATCACCCCCCAATTCCCGTCACTATTCTACTCCTCCCATCCATATCCAGCAAAGCCTACCCTCGCCAACACCCCCACCATGTCCAACACCTCCAATAACCCCAATTTAAAGTCTTCGGAACTCTCCTGCTTTTGATCTGGTTTCCTTCGTCATCTTCAGGAAAATCCTCTTAAAAGTTACTCATTTTCTCGAATAGTGACGAGATTGATAACGCTATTTTTCCTGCTTCCAGAATGGGGATCTCTTACGCTCCAATTCATTTTCTATTTTGAAACCCTTTTTAAGCGGATGAACATAGAGCCTATAATAGATGTAGGGATCACTCGAATCGATTTTTTCAGAGCGCTATAGAAAGGGGTATATTATACATTCCCAACCCCGTGAGTGTACTGTTTGATCAATGTCTCCACATACCTAAAGGCTCATTAAATGTTCATTAAACCTGCGGGCTAATTTTTTTTTTCCTTTTTGAGTGTGACTCCAAACCAGGCAAAGAAAACTGCCCTCATCGGGCCTGGGCACAAAGAAAATATAGAGCAAAGAGAAACAGAAATGGGAAGTGTCGTGACTTGATGTAAGCATAGTATAAGAACCACAATTGAAGGAAGATTTAACAACGAATTATCCTGGATACTCCTATGTAGTGTCCAACAAACTTTCAGCTGAAGTATCGCCATGGGTGGCTGATGCAATGGAGTTACCACACTCGGGACGGCACAGCCATCTTCTTACCCTCAAGAAATTCTGGAGATGAGATACGGCCTAAAAGCCATCTTCAAGGACGGGATATTAGAATTCTACCTTTGTAAACGAAAACGTAAAACAAACACAATTGAATGTTTTTCGATCGACTCGCGGAGTTTTCAAGCACTTATCAGCTAATTTGTATACATATATGAACACATACTGTTCCTTCGTTTTATTTGTATGTATCTAAATTCAAGAACACTTTACAAGCAAAGCCTCTCTGGATTAAAAATAGAGACGAAGGTCAAAGGAAAAGGTCAATTAGAATGACCAACAATCATGTCACTACTACTATTCCCCCTAATACTAATAATAAAAACAATAAAAATAATAATTCTACAAGTACGACTAATAATGGAAAAATGAAGGGATCGGCTAGTTCAAGTTCGGAAAAATTGTCATTATGACTTATTCAACTACCACCAACTAAAAAGAAGACTAGAACTGAAACTCCGGCTTCATGCTGTGCAAACAGTATCTTCAGAAAACTATTATATATATATATATATATATATATATATATATATATATATATATATATATATATATATATATATATATATATATATATATATATATATATATATATATATATATATATATATATATGACCAAATAAGCACATTATATATGTGAAAATATGAATAATTTTTACCCCGACCAAGACTTAAACCTGGGACTTATTATTACTAAGCCAAGGCGCTACCTTCTGTGGTGTAGTTGGTAGCGCCTTGGCTTAGTAATAATAAGTCCCAGGTTCAACTCCAGGTCGGGGTAAAAATGATTATATATATATATATATATATATATATATATATATATATATATATATATATATATATATATATATATATATGCGTGCGTGTGTAAATATATATATATATATATATATATATATATATATATATATATATATATATATATATATATATATATATATATATATATATATATATATATATATATATATATGCGTGCGTGTGTAAATATATATATATATATATATATATATATATATATATATATATATATATATATATATATATATATATATATATATATATATAAATATATATATATATACATATATACATATATATATATATACATATATATATATATATATATATATATATATATATATATATATATATATATACCTTGGCAGTTTCCCCCTTTAATTGGGGGGTAGCCGACATCAAGAAAGGAAAACAAATAGGGGGATTACTTTGCTCTATGGGCAATGACGAGGGAGCTAGCGACCGTTCAGATGGCACTGCTGGAGTGCCACAGCCCATCCTCCCGGCTCTTCCACAACCTGTGTCGCTTCACAACTGCCACCTCCTCCTACTGCCCCTACCACAGGGCTATCTCTGTAAGATGCAGCCCCGTGGTAACAGCAGATGCCCTTCAGAGCCGCGTCACAATCGCTCGCCACTCATTCCTATTCCTAGCACGCTCGCTTGCTTCCCTCACATCCATCCCCCTATCATTCAGGGCTCTCCTTACTCCATCCATCCATCCAAACCTAGGCCTCCCTCTAGCATTTCTCCCATCAACTCTCGCATCCATCACCTTTTTCAGCAGCCTTTCATCATCCATCCTTTCCACATGGCCAAACCATCTCAGAACATTCATATCTACTCTGGCTGCAATTTCTCTCCTCACACCCGTTCTTGCTCTTACCACTTCATTCCTAACCCTATCCAATCGAGATACACCAATCATACTCCTCAGGCATTTCATCTCAAACACATTTAGTTTCTGTCTCTCACTTACTTTCATACCCCATAACTCTGATCCATACATCATAGTTGGCACAACCACTTTCTCATACAAAACTTTCTTAACATTCATTTCCAACCCTCTATTCTTCATCACTCCTTTCAATGCACCCAACACTTTACATCCTTCATTCACTCTGTGACAGACATCTGCTTCCACTCCACCATTTGCAGCTATAACCGAGCCTAAATACTTAAACTGATTAACCTCATATATATATATATATATATATATATATATATATATATATATATATATATATATATATATATATATATATATATATATATATATATATATATATATATATATATACGACTCTGAGGCGGCAGGTCGAGGGTTCGCGCCCCGTCACGTATTGAGGTTAGTAGGGGCATACACTCAGGGTAACGATTACGTCTGCCAAAACAAGTCCTTCGTAAGAAGGCAATCGTCCTAGCCCTTAGTAGAAAAGGGAGTTCGTGACGTAAAACCGAAACCATATATATATATATATATATATATATATATATATATATATATATATATATATATATGCGTGTAAATAAATATATATATATATATATATATATATATATATATATATATATATATATATATATATATATATATATATATATATAAAAGCGTGTTTTACGTTACGGACTAACTTTTCTACCAAGGGCTAGGACGGTTGCCTTCTTGCGAAGGACTTGTTATGACAGATGTAATCATTACCCTGTGTGCATGCCCTTGCTAACCTCAGACCGTGGCGGGGCGCGAACTCTCGTCCTGACGCCTCAAAGTCGCGGACGCTACCGCTTGAGCCACGGTGACTACGCTCTCTCTCTCTCTCTCTCTCTCTCTCTCTATATATATATATATATATATATATATATATATATATATATATATATATATATATATATATATATACATATATATATATATATATATATATATATATATATATATATATATATATATATATATATATATATATATATATATATATATATATATATACCCAAGCATCATCAACTAGTGTTGAAAAATTTAAATATATTCAATTAAAAAAATCTTGCCGATATTGATTATCCGTTAAATGCAGGTAGGCTATGCTTAAATAACGGTGGAACCTTTATCGGAATAACCTTCAGGCATTGCTTAATAGCCTATGCTGTGAATAACATTTATTCTATAACGCTTCGTACACCGCCGGAGGATTAAATTTTCCCTTTATTAAATAAGCCCGACTTCAAGGTTTAATGAATCCCTAAAAAGAAAAAAAATAATAAAAAAAATAATAATAATAATAATAATAATAATATATATATTATATATATACATATATATATATATATATATATATATATATATATATATATATATATATATATATATATAATAATAATAATAATAATGATAATAAAGAAAAATAAGAAAAATCAATAGACAAAGAAAAAGCAAGCAAAATGAAAAAGAAAATGCATAAGAAAAAAAAGAAGGAATGAGAGCAAAAATACATTGCAAGAAAAGAAAAAGAAGAAAAGAAAAAGTAAAAAAAAATAGAAAAAAAGAAGAAAAGGAAAGAGAAAAAGAAAATGAACCAAAATACGAGAAAAAAAAATTAAAAGAAATGAAGAAGAAGAAGAAGAAGAAGAAGAAGAAGAAGAAGAAGAAGAAGAAGAAGAAGAAGAAGAAGAAGAAGAAGAAGAAGAAGAAGAAGAAGAGGAAGAGGAAGAGGAAGAGGAGGAGGAGGAGGAGGAGGAGGAGGAGGAGGAGGAGGAGGAGACCTTTAGATAAAACTTACTTAAGGGAGAATCGTTGCGAATCTTCAAAAACTTTTGGAAGCCATGACATAGTAATGTATATTTAGAAGCCATCTCCATCATGGTGAAATGGGGCAAGTCAATACAAATGCAGTAAGTCCTAACGGGTGTAAAGGGGAATTCGTAGATTTATTTACACTTTCAGGTAAAGATCATTCACAATAAGATATATTGTAAAACTCGAGAGAAGAAACTCTACAGCTTGAGGAATATCTAATGCCATTAGAGACAATCCCTTAAAAATAGCCAGAGAAATCTATCTGTACTCAGAGTACACAATACCCAGATAGTTAATTTCGCAATTTCTTTTTATATCCATCAGCTTGTGGCAACAAACCCCGCATCCACTTAAAAATAAAATGGGTAACATGAAAATATACAATTTTCCTAATATAAACAATGCCATCAATTAGAGGTTTCAGATATAGTCATTCGACATTACTGCTTTTGCAGTGCAAAGGAAAATTGAATGATTCTAACCTCAACTAGCATTCTATTTGCATCTTTAGTATATAAGCAGTTATGCAATACATTATTTATCTGTCAATTCATTTATCTATTTATATAACAATCTTTTATTTATCCAAATATGTATCTATTCTCACAAGACCTGCAGAAAGGGTATTACTGTCCTTATCGAGGCCCGAACTTGCAAAGATACTGCATCGCCAAAGACACCAAGCATCCCATGCTGTACTCAGTCGGCCAAGTTGACAGGGACTTCCAAAGTAGTGATGCCGCTATCCTCACATTCTTTCTCCAAATGTCTCTTACAAAGAAATGTCGAACCCGAGATTCATGGGTGGACACCCAATGCGACAGCCCCTTTATCATAGGGAATTATATTAAACTAAGGCGACTGCTGATTTTTTTCCCCCATCATCTGACAGTTTTCTAACGTATTTACATTATAGTAATTAAGAAATATCTTTTGTTGTTTGCGAAAAGATGGTCATGCAAACTAGTGTAAGAGAGAGAGAGAGAGAGAGAGAGAGAGAGAGAGAGAGAGAGAGAGAGAGAGAGAGAGAGAGAGAGAGAGAGAGAGAGAGAGAGAGAGAGGAGAGAGAGAGAGAGAGAGAGAGAGAGCAGAGAGAGAGAGAGAGAGAGAGAGAGAGAGAGAGAGAGAGAGAGAGAGAGAGAGAGAGAGAGAGAGAGAGAGAGAGAGAGACATCTATTTTAGTGAACCTAAAAAGAGGGGCTTTTTCGTGCCCATAACGATATAGAGTGAACCATGCCATCATGTCTTACATACTCCTTTGTCTGGACACCTAAAAATCCCTCCTCCTACCCATCCCAAGCTCCTACAACTCCTACCCCTCGATCAGGACCTATCCCTTTAGCTCCTTCGACCAATTTCAGCTATGGTCGGTCACATCTAATCACATTAAAGCTTTTATATTCAGATCTCTTTCATCCTCGTTAGAAAGGACGGTCATGAACTCTCGCCTATTCACAAACTGGAGCAATAAAATATGTGTGCGTGTGTGTGTGTGTGTGTGTGTGTGTGTGTGTGTGTGTGTGTGTGTGTGTGTGTGTGTGTGTGTGTGTGTGTGTGTGTGTGTGTGTGTGTGTGTGTGTGGGTGTGCATTAACACACAGGAACAGAAAAACGTCTTTGTATGAGTGTAAGTGTGTGGTTGAGAGAAAAATAAAAGCTATGAAAACTGAAAACAGTATGAAGGCTCGCTACATGTAACTTTTTTCAAAGCATTACATTTTGATGGGCTTTTGAACTATATATATATATATATATATATATATATATATATATATATATATATATATATATATATATATGATATATATAGATATATATAGATATATATAGATATATATATATATATATATATATATATATATATATATATATATATATATATATAGAGAGAGAGAGAGAGAGAGAGTAATACCTCGCTATATTGCGATTCACCTTCTGCGAATTCAGTGCATCACGGATCTTTTTGGCGAGCATATGTATGTAACATCGCAGATTTTCTGGGTATATGCGGGAATGCACGATATGTGGAAGTATTAAAATTGCCAGTATTTTCATTATTTTATTGATAAAAAAAAGTATTTCCTAGCCTAAGAATAATAAAACAGCAAAAAATAGTAAAAAACATAAATTTAAACATGTAACTTACAGTATTGCACCATATAAAATACGATACCAGTATCAGCGTCTTGGAAAACACAAAGGGTCGCACCTATGTGAGATAGTACACAGGATGTTATTGGCTGATGGGTGGAAGAGGACGAATCACAGAACTGTGTTCAGTATGTTCTGTATCCTGGGGTCTGATTGGCCTTTTGATTGAAGCTTGATTCTCCCAGCATCTTCCATTGTCTCGCCTCATCAATTCAGTTACTTACGTGTGTGCCGTTTGCGTTGTGCCTCTTAATACGTCGTGAAACTTTTGTATTTCAACCAATGCAATGCCACCCAAGAGTCCTTCATCTTCAAAGGCTTCTGGTAGTGACCCTAAGCGGCAAAGGAAGATGTTGACCACAGCAGATAAGGTAATACTGTTACATATGCTGAAGAAAGGAAGAAGGTTCTTGGCTGTCGGCTGTCATTTTGGCATCAACGAATCTACTGCTTGCTACATCAAGAAGGACAAGTCGAATATCAGGAAGACAGCGACTCTTACTTTTAACAAAACAGTGAAGAGGGTCCTAACACCCCACAATAAGATAATAGTGCGGATGAAATCTGCTTTGGCCATGTGCATTGCTGATTGCAGGAAGAAGTACATCAGCTTAGACACTAGTATCATACAAAGGCGAAGAAGCTATATGAGACATTTGCTGCAAACGAACCCGACGACGACAGTGGCAACTGTGAGGACGAGGAAAAAAAAGAAATGGAAGACCCACAACCAGGACGGTCCAGCGATTCTCCACCGAGGAAAGCATCGTTCGTTGCTAGCAAGGGATGGTTCGACAAATTTCCAAAACGCTTTGGCCTAAACAGCGTTTCAGTTCATGGCGAAGCTGCCTCTGCAGATACAGCTGCAGCTGAAGATTATGTGAACAACAACTTTACGAAAATTAGCAAGGAAGGCGGTTATGCTCCTGAGCAAGTGTTCAACATGGATGAGACTGGGTTATTTTGGAAGAGAATGCCGTCTCGCACTTTTCTTTTCAAGGAAAAAGCTAAAGCCCCTGGATTTAAAGCACACAAAGACCGTGTTACCCTCACCATGTGTGGGAATGTTGCGGGCTTTATGTTAAAGCCAGGGCTTAACTACAAGTCAAAGAACCCTAGGGCTTCGAAGAATAAAATAAAAAATCTGCTGCCAGTGAATTGGATGCATAACCCTAAGGTCTGGATCATGAAAAGCCTCACATCGGACTGGTTTTACCAATGCTTTATCCCTCAAGTCCGAGTTTATCTTACAGAGAAGGGCCTTGAATTTAAAATCCTTCTTTTGATGGATAATGTTGGTGGCCACGCAACTGATCTCCATTATGACGGTGTTCAGGTAGAGTTCCTGCCAATGAATATGACATCAGTGATTCAGCCTATGGATCAAGGAGTATTTGTGAGTTCAAGGCTCTTTACACACGAAATACCCTGGCGAACCTGGTTGACTCCATGGATGCGGACAAAGAATTCGAACTGAAGGTGTACTGGCGTAGCTACACGATTGCTACATGACTTCAAAATATTCAGAATGCAATCAAAGAGATGAAGCCGGCCACAATCAATGCCAGCTACAAGAAATTGTGGCCCGAACTCATCTATGACTACAAGGGATTCGCTCCTGACGAAGTGCATAACTCGGCAGTTGTGAAAGCTGTGACGTTGGTTGCAATGCTAGGAAGATGTCAATGAACTGATCGACTGCCACTCACAGCCGTTGACTGATGAAGACTTGGAGGGAATGACAAAAGCAGCGAGCAAAGAAGAGGAAGAATAACAACAGGAAGCGCACAATGAAGTCGAAGAACCTGCCTTACACTCGAACGTCTGGCAGCCATGTATAACAGGGCCAAAGAACTCCAACAACTGTCGCAGGAGTATGACGATGATATGGTTCGTTCGGTGCACTTCTGCAATATTATCGACGATGCCATGAGTCCTTACAAGACCATCTTCACACAAAAGAAGAAACAGCGACATCAACTCCGCATTACCATGTTCTTCTCTCGCAAAAAGCAGCCGCAAAGCTATCATTGGCTGTGGAGTAAGTAAACATCATCATCACGTCATTCACGGTAAGCTTACCTATCACGTTCATATGAATTTATGCTTGCGCGCTGTTATCAATAAAGTAAAAGGTGAGTTGTTAACAGTGCAGGGAGGGTTTATACAGTAAAGGTAAAATAAATATAAAATCCCTATTATAAAATTATGGTGCTGCTACTTCCCGGATTTTCACCTTTTGCTGGTGGTACCGGAACCAAACCCCCGCGATAAACGAAGGATCACTGTGTGTATAATATATATATATATATATATATATATATATATATATATATATATATATATATATATATATATATATATATATATATATATATATATACAGTGTTCCCCCGGTTATTCGCGTTTCTTGGTTCGCGTTCTCACTGTATCGCGTTTTTTTTTTTTTTTTGGATAAATTATTATTTTATTTCATGGGTATATGCAAAAATATTAAAGTATTAAAAAAAAAAATTCTCAGTATTTTCATTTTTTTATTGAAAAAAACATATTTCATTATCTAATTGATCAAAAAAAAATTATTTCCCAGCCTACGAATAATAAAACAGTAAAAAATAGTAAAAAAAACATAAATTTAGATAGATACGTTTCTTGACCACCTCTTTTGAAAAGTACAGTATAATCTTTACAAAAGGAATATTTGGTCCAAATTACAATGAATAAATACAATAGATTTTGTACAATCATCAAATAAGTAAATGAATTTTAAATCAATATACATTGTACTAATAACTGAATGATATACGTACGTACAGTATAACTCACAGTATTGCATCATGTGATATAGTGTTCGATAGCATACAATGTATTGGGGTCGCAGCTACGTGAGCTAGGATATATATTTATATTTCCAGTAGTTTCATGATTTTATTGATAAAAAAAAACGTATTTATTAGCCTAAGAATAATAAAACAGAAAAATATAGTAAAAAACATAAATACTAACAGAATTGCAACATGTAAAATACGATACCGCTATCAGCGTTTTGGACAAAGACTCGTTCAGTCTAACTCACGTGTGCGCCGTCCACGTTGTGCTTATTGAACTTTTTTCTTGTGTTCGATAGCATACAATGTATTGGGGTCATAGCTACGTGAGCCAGCATACCGGTATATATTTATATATCCAGTAGTTTCATGATTTTATTGATAAAAAAAAACGTATTTCTTAGCCTAAGAATAATAAAACAGTAAAAAATAGTAAAAAACATAAATACTAACAGTATTGCGACATGTAAAATACGATACCGCTATCAGCGTTTCGGACAAAGGCTTCCACCATCTTCCATTGTCTCGCCTCCTCGCGTGCGCCATTCACATTGTGCATATTATTATTAATATGTTTTGCTTGTGATTTTTTTACTCGCATATTTTAACCTTTGCAATGCCTCCCAAGCATCCTTCATCTTCTAAGGCTTCTTGTAGTGAGCCTAAGCGGCAAAGGAAAATGTTAACCATTGTAGATAAAGTGAAACTCTTAAATATGTTGAAAGAAGGAAAAAAGTTTGTGGATGTCGGCCGCTATTTTACGTAAATGTAAAAATTATTGTAAAATACTGTACCTATGTATGTCAAGTCATCATCACCTCATTCAAGGTAAGTTTTCCTATCACTTTCATAAAAAATTACGTTGCTTGCTGTTATTTATAATGTAAAGGGTGTTTCTTTAACAGTACAGGGAGGGTTTATACAGAGTAAACATAAAAATACATTAAAATATCTATGTACATATAGGCTGATCCTACTCCGCGGATTTCCTGGTTCACGCCGGGTCCCGGAACCGAACTACCATGATAAGGGGGGTAACACTGTATATATAAAACACTGAATCGTTACCATACAGTCTAAAATGGTAGGAAAGGCCCATTAAAGAAAAACAACGGTAAAAGTATTTTAAGTACTTTCAATTATTTTTACTTTGTTATTTATTGGACCTTTTCCTACCATATATATATTCATATATATATATATATATATATATAGTATATATATATATATATATATATATATATATATATATATA
>JAXCGZ010000712.1:35000-45576 GCA_037179515.1 Halocaridina rubra
GAAAATGAAAGAGAAATGGGTTGGCGAGTACTTTCAATTTTTAGAATATCATTATCAGAGCAAGATGCTGATATTTTTAAAAAAAATCGACAGTACTCGACAACACAATTTTGTTTCATTTTCCTTTGAGGTCAATATATATATATATATATATATATATATATATATATATATATATATATATATATATATATATATATATATATATATATATAATAATTTCTGGGAAGAGTTCTGAATCTCAATAGGAGAAACTCTCTCTATACACTTCAAGGGAAATATCTGAAGCAATGAGTCTTAGAACCTTGTGTAAAATTCCTCTCTAATGCGAAACCAATTCTCTCCCTCACGCATACACACGCACATAAGCGTTACTGTTGGAACTATTTCTTCTATAAACAGCGCGTGTATTGGATCTAATTCTTCAATAAACAGCGCGTGTAGAAAATAGAACCAGCTAAATGGCAGACAGAAACTATTGCCAGCCCTTTTAGAGTATAGATGTGGCTTTCATTTAATCCAGTCAACATTGTCGACATTCCCCCACACAATATATATTATATATAAAAGATTCATTTCCTTTGACTCGTAATTCTAATTTCCGAAAACATTAAATGAGAGAGAGAGAGAGAGAGAGAGAGAGAGAGAGAGAGAGAGAGAGAGAGAGAGAGAGAGAGAGAGAGAGAGAGAGAGAGAGAGAGAGAGAGAGAGAGAGAGAGAGAGAGAGAGAAATTAGTTTTAAGCATAGGGCTAATACTCGTATTGGCTGGATAAACTGGAAATTTTATCGGTGATCTCATTATGCGAAGACAGGAAAGGAGGATAAAAATTAAGGCAAGATCGATAATGAAGTACAATCAGAAGTAAATCAGAATATAGGGGGGAGGGATGGTGCCTATTGCAATTTATTACTTATGTTTTATTTAAGATGTAATTGTGAATTAAGAGCAAATCCGTCTTCAATTTACGAGGGACAACACTACCCTCTGCTTTCTATCCCAAAACGGATTTGTTAAACTGAAGCATTCAGAAAATCGAAATCGAAATTCATTGTAACTCTAAATGGCATTTCCAGCGTTATTTAAACTGTCTTTGGATGATGGGGGAGGAAGAGACGGGAAGGCTTGCGACAAATCCCGAGCCAATTAATTCATATATTAATGAGCGAACGATCTCGAGCGGGTCTCGTTAGCATCCATCATTGACAATCCTAACCAACTTACATTACACTCATTAAGGCTCAACACTGCAACTTCTGACACAAGGGCTCACCGATCACTGCCAAGGAATGAGATATATAAACAATATTGACATTGGGAAGTGGAGTGCCAATTTCATCATGCCTAATACCTGAATACCATAGTTTGTAGAGGTGCTTTGATCTTCAGGAAACTATATCATTATAACCGAGGGTTGTACAAACACTTCTTAAATTTGTGGGTGTCATGATCCGACTGCACAAGCAATTATTCATTATAATTGTGGGTTGTAGAGACGCATACAAAATTTTATAGGTAAATGAAGCTTTTGGGTTTGCTGTTGTAACTGAGGGTTATGCAGACAAGGTCAGAATGGCACTTTCTCGTTTATGAGTTTTAGAGAGTATTATACTCATGTCCAAACGTCGTAATTCCTTTGATATTTTGTACTCCATTCATCCTTCTAATTTGTTTGTTTGTTTGTTTTTTTATGAGTGTGACACCAGGACAGGCAGAAACTGCCCACATCAATAATAAACAATCACTTCGAGAAGGCTGATTCTGTACTACCAAAACCCAAGCGCATGAAGATACTGGTTGAGTTCAGAACTGTATTTCTGATGAGGGATTACTTACTAAACCTGATGAGGTGACAGGACAATTACAGAATGGGTGGTAAGTTACGCTATGAAGAAAACATACACTTCATATAACCTGAACAGAAGATTGATGATTAAAACAAGAGTTCTAAGGTGCGGAACTCCTAATTATATGCTAAGCAAGGCATCGCATAAGGCTTTTAACAAATACACCATAAACAACTCAAGTTCGTACCTTAGCCATGTTTCCCCTAAGGAGCTTATCCCCAGCTGTCAAAGCTATGAAGAGGGTCTGTCATTTATTTAAGTTACTAGAAAACACTGGATATAAAATGCCGATTCCCTTTCTTCCAAAGTTCTCTATAAAATACATAAGCTATATTTCAACACCATCTTCCTTAAAAAAGAGAGAGAGAGAGAGAGAGAGAGAGAGAGAGAGAGAGAGAGAGAGAGAGAGAGAGAGAGAGAGAGAGAGAGAGAGAGAAATTATTTACACAAGACTGCAAGACATTATGATGCAGATATTCCTAATAATGTGAGAGGTTGCAAGCACAATGTTTTACAGTTTAGATTACGATACACATTAAGATTGTCATCAATATATATATATATATATATATATATATATATATATATATATATATATATATATATATATATATATATATATATATAAAACATTACTAAAACGAACATACATCTCATAAAAATTATAAAGATGCTGCAGATCCTTGAGCACATCTTAAGAATTTCAAATGAAAACATCCCCTGCTCCATGTGTATTCATGTCACTAATGGGAGTATCGAAAAAAAGAGGCATGTCTCGAACGCCCCAATAAAGCGATTGGTATGCTGCCCATTTCAAAGGCCCCACTCATAACTTTTGACTTTCTCAACATAGTGTGTGGGTCACGTTATCCTCTAAGTGTCAAACTTTATAACTTCTCAACTTTTATTAAGTTTAAAAGGAAAGCCAAACCACGAAAAAAAAATGCCTTAGTCATTCCCAAACCAAAAATAGGAAAAAAGTGAGTTACTGTAATATAACGGAGTTACTTAATAGCATATCAATGTATGCTACTGGGCGGTTAACGGGAATTTCCCAAAGAAAAGCAAATATACACACAATTTAATAAAATACACGGGAACATACTATCCTTTTAACGATAAAAAAGTACTTGGTATAATATAATGATTGTTTGCTTAGGCAAGGAACTGCATGGAAAATACACACGAGTGTGTACACGCTTCTCCTTAATTCAGAGCCAAAAGTGCAATGAACTCAGGACCTGCAGCTTTCAATGCAAGCATTATACCTACTGAGTAGACAGCATGATCAAGAGAATATTTCATTATTCCGTCAAGGAATGAGATAAGTTAGAAGTCGGGTTCTTTGTTTTGACAGACCAGTCCAGAGCCCATCAGAGTACAGATTGTTACAAACCCAAACAACCTTGTTACCCCTTTTTAACTACCAATAACTACTACACCAATCAGCGTTCCTTTCAACCAATCAGCTTTCACTTCACCTCGAACAGCCAATCATAATGAAGTTTCTGGCTTTACCCTCGACCCTACTTTGGCTGATCGTCTTAGTCCCAAGACCTCCCCACTGTCCGAAGTTTTAAATACCCGGTCAAGAACTCTGGCAGGCCAGAGTACAGTTCCTATCCAGCGATCGTCACCACATACCAGGAGTATATTCCCCATATAAACTTGGGTGGCTGCGGGCAGAAAATAAGGTCGCTTATGCTATTTATGTTTTTGTATTCAAAATTTTGGACCATCATTATCCTAGCTGGCTATTTGATTTAAAAACAGTCAGGGATATAAGGGGAACCAACACAAGACAGAGCAGTGAGCTCTTTATTCACAGAACACAGAAGCAGGTTCAAAGATGATCACTATCAAAGGGCCAACACTCTGGAATAATATTCCAGAGCATCTTAAAAATGCATCCTCCTTCACAGCTTTCAAAGGCAAACTATATAGTTTTCTTTTGGACAAATAGTTGCTGCTCATTAAGAACTAATTATTCTCATTGTAAGGAAACAAATATGGAAATGATGCCGATAATAACGATCCTGTATCTAGTGGCATACTTACTACTTTATTATTAACATTATTGTTAACATTTTTATTACAGCATTATTATTTTCTATGAAAGCTACATTTAATTTAACTATATGTCTAACCCTCTTATTTATTAGTTTAATTACATGTCTACTTATAAGTTACTATTAATGTTGAATAACCATTGTACAAAATGGAAATAAATGTTTTGATTTGATTTGATTTGATTTGAAGCACCTTGGGTTTTATATTGTATATTCGTTATTGTGTATTAGTTTATTGCTCTCCTCCCAGGTTCCATTTCACTTTTGATATCAGTTAAAAATTATATTAATTATCATTATTATTTCCTTGTTGGTTTTTGTCTGTTCTTGTTAATCTGTAGGTTTATATTAATTATTAATGTTATTAGGTCTGTTTTTGTTAATCTGTAGGTTTATATTACTTATTATATTAATTATTAACGTATTTATGTCTGTTTTGTTAATCTGTCAGTTTGTAAAATCTCAATTTATAATACTATTGTATTAGGTGAAATTGATATTACAATTGTTATAAATTGTTCACCTTATTTCCATGCCCTTCACTATTTGGGGCCAAATTACGAGTCATTTAGCCATTGCCACATGGTCATATATTAACCCTAGGTCTCGGGCATGAAAAACTTGAATTTGGTATTTACCAGTCAGACCTGGGTGTAATATATTTGCGACCTCTCCAGGATCCTTGCTCAAAGTAAAGTAGTTTACAATAACTTCTCCCTTGTTCCCGTATTATAACATTTGTATTATGATTTCCGAAAAGTGAACAGGAAATTCTTGAGTTTTTATTTTTGTGTGTAATTATTGTCTGTCTTTTGCTATAAGAAGTAAAAATCGTAACAAGTGTGTGATGATTGTTGGTCATTAGTGTCTACTCGTTATCTTGCATTGTAGCCGCAAAGTAAACACTAAATTGAACGTCGGGTGACGGTAGTTCTCTATACGTTCTTCCAAGACTCGTTAACTTTGTTAACCTAATTAACCTCATATAAATGGCTAGTTAGGTTTTTTCAAGAATAGACAGTTAAATTTTTTAGTGCGTTATATTTTCAAGTCTCTTTATTCAAGTATCAATATTCAACGTACTCTCACAAGTATCCAAGTTTCAAAGTACTCTACTCAAGTATTGGGATACGTATAATCCCATCACTCATGCTAGTTTCTAGTATCTCTGTCTAACAAATCGCTAATACTCTAGTGTCGAAGTATTTGGGTATAGTAAAGCATAGATTCCGGGGTCGTGCTTGACTATCGCTACTGTATTTTCCCAGAGCTTCGTCGCTTCATTTTTCCTCAAGTTTTTATTAATAATCGTCATGGCTAGTAAAAAATTTGATATATCATTTTTCTTGAAGCATCGCTCTTGGGATCAAGTGACATTAGAAAATCCGATGGGTTAAAGATTGCTGAACATTATAAAATTGCTCTTCCAACTCACCCCTCAAAGGTATCTAAGAAATAAGTTGGGAAACTTGTTTTGAAACGTTTAATGAAACAAGGTGTTCTTGAAGTAGTTGCTGAATATGTTTCATACCGAGAAAGTCTGATCCAGACGAGATTCCTAAGTCAAAGAAAATTGAAGTAGCTCATATTGATAATGCTACTCCGAAAGTTGATACCTCTTCTTCGCTCGAGTTAGAGAAGTATAGATTAGAACTTCGGTATAAAATTGGAAGTAGAAACGAGAAAATTGGAAGTAGAAGCGAGAGAAAGGGAATTAAAATTAGAGGAAGAAATGAGAGAAAGGGAATTCAAATTAAAATTAGAAGTAGAAAGAGAATTAAAATTGAAAGAGTTGGAACAGGTTGGTAAGCATAGGGACATATAAAGGAGAAAGAGGTATCTTTCAACTTTTCCACAGTTTCTTCTATGTTACCAATATTTGACGAAGGAGACATTGATGGGTCCTTTAAATTGTTTGAGAAAATCGCTAATAAACAGAAGTGGCCAAAGACGAGCGGATGAACATTATAGGTCCTAAATTGTATGGAAAGTCTAAGAGTCTATAGTAGTTTGGATGAAACGGAAGACTATGATTTTGTTAAAACTCAAATACTTCATGCACATGCAATCACACCCGAAGGATATAGGCAGAAATTTAGGAATATGACTAAAGCTAAGTATCAAACCCATGTGAAATTTGCCACCGAGAAAATGTGAGTTCAAAAAGTGGTTAGAATCCTTAAATGTCACTACATTTTCTGAACTCGTGAATGAAATAGTCTTGGAGGAATGGAAGAATAAAATACTATTTCCTATACTTAAACAAGTAGAGGAGAGCAATATAACAGAGCTTCTTAAGGTGGTAGAAATGGCAGATGCGCAGGCCTTATAGTTGGAATCCTGGAATGTGCGTGGGGTGGATTGTGGTGTTTTTGTAAAATCTACCTCTCGTGATCCCCAAAGTAGATTGAGTGATGGGCAGAGCGAAAATAAGTCAAATTCAAGCCAGCTAGATTGTGCTTATTGCAAGAAAGTAGGACATACCATTGCACAGTGTAAACATCCAGGGTGCAAAATTTCAAAGAAGGGTTCTACTGCTACAAATTCCAATACTAAACCTGTTGCTTCTAATTCTTGCTCTTCTCAGACCAGTATATTCAATGCATTTACTTTCATGGGTCATGACGCGCTTAGCCCGAAGGGTCGGGCATTCACCATAACTCTTCTTAGAGATACTGGGGCTGCTCAGTCCATTTTAGTTCATGATGTTATTCCTAATCTGAGTCATAAGTTGACAGGAGAGAAGGTTCTACTGTCAGATTTAACGTCTCATATGTCGTATCATCTTGCACGAGTTTATCTTGAGTGCCCACTGTTCAAGTAAAATGTAAAAGTAGCTGTCAACTATGGTAAATTGCCTGTTCAAGGAGTTCAGCTATTATTGGGAAATGATCTCGCTGGAACTCTTACCGTAACTAATATTACTGCTGTTGATAATCCTCTTCCTTCTTGTGCAGTAACAAGGGCTCAAGCTAAACTCGTTGTGTCTAAATCATGCAATACATTGTCATCCTTGCCTTCCCCTAAAGTTCAGGAGTATCTCCTGAACCAGCCGTTGTCTAAAGAACTAATACAAGCGCAGAATTCTGATCCTTTGATGGCAGTGATGCGACATGTTGCTGTAGATCATGATGATAAAGGCATCCCAAAAGAAATTCAGTCGGATCAGGGTACGAATTTTACAAATCAAACTTTTCAGCAGGTCTTAACTGAGTTGGGAGTCAAAAATTTAACTTCATCTGCCTATCACTCACAGTCTCAGGGGTGTCTGGAAATATTTCACCAAACTTTAAAGCAGGTGTTGCGAGAATATTGTTTACCATATGCAATTCAGAAAAAGTTGAGTCCTCTAAACTGTGTCATAGCAACACCTGATTGTAGAAAGAAAACACAATTGGTCATGTGAATTTACTCAAACCTTACTATTCCAGATCACCAGAGGTAGATGTCGGAACTGTTTCTCCAGTTACAGTATGTGTGGCAGACCCCAACCCTATGTCTGAGATGGGATTGGATGGTGATGGTGAGAGTGGCCTACCTGTTGACTTACCCTGTAACCAAGGCTCTCTCTCCAACAGCAGTATATTACAGAATCTTAATGATTATTTTGGTGATCTCCATTCAAACCAGAAGGCAAACTTGGCTCAGCTGTTGTATCAGTTTCCCTCTGTTATTTCTGATTCCCCAGGATTGTGTAATTATATCTAACATGACATAAAGTTGATTAGTTCATATCAAGCCCCTATTAAGCAAGCTCCATATAGATTACACCCCCATAAGAATGATATTATGAAGAAAGAAGTAGATTACCTATTAACTTAAGCATTAACTGAACCAAGTATGTCTCCCTGGGCATCAACATGTATTTTAGTGCCAAAACCTGACGGATCTCCCCGACTTTGTACTGACTACAGAGAAGTAAATAACATAACTATCAAAGACTCTTATCCCCTCCCCTTAATAGAAGACCTTTTAAATACTATTGGAAAATCCCAGTTTATTACAACCATTGATCTCACTAAGGGGTATTATCAGATACCTCTTACAGAGTGTGCTAAAGAGATTTCCGCATTTATCACCCAATTTGGTTTGTACCAATATAGTTTCAGTATTTGGCATGACTAATGCTCCTTCTACTTTTCAAAGGGTCATCAACCAAATAATCCAAGGACTGAAAGGAACTGCTGCTTATTTGGATGACATTGTAGTCATAGCAGACTCCTAGGTAGAACATTGCTATCGTTTACAAGCTCTACTGATTCGGCTACAAGCAGCTGGACTTGCCATTAGTCTACAGAAATCTGTCTTTGGATATGGGACTGTTACTTATCTGGTCATACCACTGAAAATGGAATGCTCTGTCCAAAGGCAGCCAATGTGTCTGCCATCCTTGCATTTCCAACCCCTAACACCAGGAAAGAAGTTATGCATTTTTTAGGTATGGTGGGGTATTATAGAAGGTTCTGTGCCAATTTTTCTACAGTGGCTGCACCCTTGACGAACCTCACCAGTTCCAAAGTGCCTTTTAAATGGACTCCTGAATGTGAAAAGGCTTTACAACATCTGAAACTGTTTCTAACGTGTCAACCTGTTTTAAGAGCTCCAGACTTCAACCTTTCATTCCACCTCCAAATTGACGCTAGTGGTGTTGGAGTGGGAGCGGTAATTTTGCAAGCCGACCAACAAACCAATGTACTGCACCCCATGGTATATTATTCCTGCAAGTTGAAGAAGCATCAACAACCCATAGAAAGAGGCACTGGCTCTCATCCTTGCAATAAAAAAGTTTGAGTGCTATCTTCAGACTTCGCCTCACTGTGTACAGGTTTTAACTGACCACAACCCACTGGCCTTTATCAACTCAACCAAGCTAACAAATCAAAGGATTCTTAGGTGGTCCCTCCCACATCAGACATACAATCTTCAAGTTCACCATATCAGAGGCACAGAAAATACATTCGCTGATGCCTTATCACGTGGATTTGAGGAGGATGATCCCACCTAATACTGTGAGATGCTTGTTTGTGGTCGCCTCTCTTCATTACCACTTCTGGGTTCCCCTACGGAAGTTTTTGGTGTGGGGGTATGTTACAACCGCAAACAAGCTTGTTACCCCTTTTTAATTACCAATAACTATACTAAAACAATCAGCGTTCCTTTCAACCGATCAGCATTCACTTCATCTCGAACAACCAATCATAATGAAGTTTCTGCCTTACCTTCGACCCTACTTTGGCTGACTGTCTTAGTCCCAAGACCTCCCCACTGTCAGAGGTTTTAAATACCCGGTCAAGAACTCTGGCAGGCCAGAGTACAGTTCCTATCCAGCAATCGTCACCACATACCAGGGGTATATTCCCCGTACCGGCTTTTTGTCCACCTGGAGCACCTTGGGTTTTTATTGTATATTCGTTATTGTGTATGAATTTATTGCTCTCCTCCCAGGTTCCATTTCACTTTTGATATCAGTTAAAAGTTATATTAATTATCATTATTATATCCTAGTCGGTTTTTGTTAATCTGTAGGTTTATATGAATTATTAATGTTATTAGGTCTGTTTTTGTTAATCTGTAGTTTTATATTAATTATTATATTAATTGATAATGTATTTGTCTGTTTTGAAAATCTGTAAGTTTGTAAAATCTCAGTTTATAATTACTATTGTATTATGTGAAACTGATATTACAATTGTTATAAACTGTTAAACTTATTTCCATGCCCTTCACTATTTCGAGCCAAATTGTGAGTCATTTAGCCATTGCCACATGGTAATATATTAGCCCTGGGTCTCAGGCATGAAAAACTTGAATTTGGTATTTACCAGTCAGACCTGGGTGTAATAAGATTCTCCAATGGTAACTCAAACCTTATTAAATGTGACTAACACGAAAGTAACAAATAAAGCGTCTCCATGCTACAACTGAATATGATGGATATTGCCTTGGCGTTCATCATTTATTAAACTATGACAATCCACAAGGCTAAATATATGGCAGAATCAAATATATGTAGTGGACGGTATCTTAAAACCAAACTTGCACAGATGCGAAATATCTGTATCCAGTCCTACTTTTCTTTGGGGCATTTTCATGTTTTGCATCGCTTATTCTTTCAACACTTTCACCGAAATACAAAGTAAAAGTACTTAATGAATATTGAGATGTCTTAGATTCTGCCTTAGTGCCAAGTCTCTACACATTTTCCGACATATGAGGTCTTCCGATTTTTATGAATGCAACAACAGAATAAGCAAAGAAAAGTGCCATTATCGTGCCAAGGCACCATGTAACACTCAAGAAAAAGTAGTAGCTCAAGGACAAGGCAGAATCAATGGAATGATAACAATATGACTGCCTGAAAGAGTAGACAAAGCAATGGAGACCTAAATAATGATGATAAAGAAAACAAAAAGAAACGGGGATGTGAAGCGTTGTCACTTCTCAGATGAAAAGGGAAAATAGATGTGTAATGATTACACCAGAATACTCAGTGTAGATGTAGGCATACGAAAAGAACTGTAACTGAAGGATGACTTAACACTGAGCTGTGCTGGCAACAGGCAGACTGTGCCATGGGCCAACCTATTAAATAACAAATGACCTTAGCATGATCGAAAGTTTGAGATGTAATATATCCTAAATATAGATGCTCCTTAACTTC
>JAXCGZ010000713.1:0-45490 GCA_037179515.1 Halocaridina rubra
AAAGACGGGCCAAAAAACTAAGAAAATAAATCTGCCTTCGTCGGGCTCTCTCTCTCTCTCTCCTCTCTCTCTCTCTCTCTCTCTCTCTCTCTCTCTCTCTCACACACACACACACAGTCTACGAATAGTGATCTAAAAGATTCATCTTCACAGCGTGAATCAAGACTTTTTTTGTTCCTGTTTTACGTCAAAGACTTCCTTTTCTACCGAGGGCTAGGACGGTTGCCTTCTTGCGAGGGACTTGCTTTGGCAGATGTAATCGTTACCCTGAGTGCATGCCCTTGCTAACCTCAGACCGTGAAGGGGCGCGAACCCTCGACCTGACGCCTCAGAGTCGCGGACGCTACCGCTTGAGCCACGGTCAATTTGCCCTGATTAAAATCCCTCATCAATAATATCCTGTTTTTTCTCTCATTTGCAATATTCACGTATGTATTCAGCATTCATCGTGTTGCCTGGACAATAGGAAAAGATGAGCAAAGAGACACAGAGATGGGAGTGTTGTAACTTGTCAGATGTGAAGGGATAATAAGAGATGTGTAACACATATCCAAGCATATTCGGTGTTGATGTAGGCATACAAAAATAAATGTAACTGAAGGAAGATCTAATATAAAAAGAAACAGATCTGGGGAGTGTTGTAACTTGTCAGATGTAAAGGCATAATAAGAGATGTGTAACAAATATCCAATCATATTCGATTTTGATGTAGGCATAGAAAAAGAACCGTAACTGAAGGAAGATTTACCATCGACCTGTCCTAGACAGTCCTATTTTAAGTCCAAAAGGTCCTTCAGGAGTAGTATCGCAACGGGCGACTGATGGCATGGGCCAACTTACAACATAAACTCTTTCTCAAGCACAGTACCTAATGCAACTTTCTACATTAAACGTCATATGAACCGCGGTGGCACAGTGGTTTGAATATTTGACTAGGGAGGTGGCAGGTCGCGATCGAACCCACCGAGGGGCATTAGGAAGGGCATACAGTGTATTAGATCTCCAGCTCCAATCTGTCTATGTTTACCCCCATAATGGGGGAATAATAGTAAGGCAGAAACTCAATTTATGGTTGATCACAATAATTATCTTCTGCCAGTTATATCTCGTTTCCTCGTACGCTGAACAAGATCAGTGAGTCCAAAATACATTGCACATGATGATGATGATGATAATAATAATAATAATAATAATAATAATAATAATAATAATAATAATAATAATAATTATTATTATTATAGAACAGTCATGAAAGACAGAGTATGGAGAGGTATTGTATATGAGTGCCAAAAAAATCAAAAGCTCAGTAAAGAGAAGTGTATACAAATGAGATGTTCACTATGCCTACACAAATGAGTATGTGGACTGGAAAGAAAAGAAGCAATTATCACACAGAAAAGTGTTGTGAATTTTCCTTAATTGGGAAAAAGTAAAGTATCACCTTCCAGGGACAAAGGAGTGAAAGTGGACAAAACAAAGCTTGAGCACGTGCAAAGGAAAAAGGAAATAAATGCGATATTTATTTTATTTTAATTATATTATGAAGCGACACAGGTTGTGGAAGAGCCGGTAGGATGGGCTGTGGCACTCCAGCAGTGCCATCTGAACGGTCGCTAGCTCCCTCGTCATTGCCCATAGAGCAAAGTAATCCCCTTATTGTTTTCCTTTCTTGATGTCGGCAACCCCCAATTAAAGGGGGAAACAGCCAAGGTAGATAGATAGATGTTATGAGGCATAAGCACAGGTATATTGAACTAATTTCCGTTGGATGGAAACTCACGAGGTGTTGTTAACGTCAGCCGAAGAGAGGATGAAATTTCTTAGGAAATAGTAAAAGTATCTTTATTTACGTGTTATGTGTCACTACTGGTCCCCATGTGGGGGATGGACACAAATGGTTCAAAGCTGGGGAATTCAGGCTAGAGACACTGCCTAGCCCTGACGTGGGTTCGAAAGCAGGTCCTTCACCTCCAGAATCGAGCACTTTCACGGTAACGCTACTGCGGTCCCCAAAGTAGTAAAAGTGAATATGTAAGATATATTTTAGGACAAAAGAAGAGTACTTGAGGTAGGTTATGGAAAGACTGGGAGTAAGAGTAGGAAGTGGAAAGAATAAGGGGGTTTATGGAGTCAGGGGGGGGGGGTGAGATATGAAATGGAAGTGTTTTGGAAAGAAAAAACAGAGATAAGAAAGAAGGAAAATACGTGTAATTAGTGAGGATCAGAGAGAGAGAAAGGGAGATTAATACTAAAGGTACCAACTCCCCAGCTCCAACCCGTCTGCGTCCACACATATAATGGGATTACTAGTGGCGAATCAAACAACAATAAAAGCAACCAGATATAGCAAAAGTTTAAACCAAAGAGGAAGTACAGGAGAAAGTGTAGAAATGAGAAACAAATGAAGGAGTTGAAAAGAACGAATAGACAAGATTTGAGAAGAACGAATTTCCAAGGATATTTGGGAGTTAGAATCTATCTAACTATACATACATGATCCACTTTTCACCTTATAAGGGAAGTGGTTGAGTCAAAGCAAAACACTCAAGACTCTTTGGGAAAAGCATATATAAAGGAGGTGACTGCCAGTCCCCTCGCTTCGCCCCATTTAGTCCACTCTTATTTTCGTTATTGTATTTGAAAATGCTACTCTGCACTACTACTAGTAATAATAATAATACATACATGTATACACTGGCAATAATCCCCCTTGTCAAGGGTTGGCCGAGTAAAAGCACACACATCCACAAGAAACCAATGCAACCTAATCACCTATACTGGCTCCTTGGGGATGTATTTCACCATAATTCCCAAAACAACAACCACCAAATGCTTAGGTCGTCCACAGGGTAAGTGGGCAAGGATCTTCGGTCATAAGGTCCGATAGTCGTAGCTGATTTTGCCCCACTGTATCATCAAATAGCAACCACCCCTACATCCACCCACACTATTTTACGGCAATGAGTAGTTGAAGGAAACCCATTTGGTCCATATTACCTACTCACTCACAAGCTCTCTTCCCTGCTCCACTGATATATCACATGCACCGTAAGCTCTTTTCATTCCATCTATCTATTGCATTCTAGATCATTCCTTTCAGCCTAAATCCACTTATATCTGCAAGCCATTATCTTTTGTCAGTTATTTTTAACACATTCTTTCCATATTCTCAGACCATCTTAGTACACTCTGGTCTAACTTAGCCCACAGCTTTCTTCCAACATCTCTTCTCTGTGTCACCTCCACCTCATTTTTTTTTATCTATTTTTGATACATTTATAATAATTCGAAAATATCTCTTATTCATTACTTTCAATTTGTTCATGTAATACTCTCTTGCATTCCAATTCTTTGTTCTACAAAATGCCGTAGGTACAATTGTTGCTTCATACACGCTTCTCTTTGCATGTATTCCTAATATAAGTTCATTGGTACAAGCAATCCAGAATCATACTCAAAAATCTCCCCCTTCACTCTCACATTCAACCTGACACCATCTACATAAATTGTACAATTCACAACTTTACTATTACCAACAGTTACTTTACGTCTCCTCTTTTACACGTGCTTATAACTCACTCATCACGTGTTTCAGTTCCTCCTCAGAATTAGCCACGAGTGCCAAGACATCTGTAATAAGCATGTAATTTATATACCATCACTGACCAGACACATCGACCCCACATAAAAATGGGAAACGATGTAGAAGAAGAAGAAGAAGAAGAAGAAGAAGAAGAAGAAGAAGAAGAAGAAGAAGAAGAAGGAAGAAGAAGAAGAAGAAGAAGAAGAAGAAGAAGAAGAAGAAGAAGAAGAAGAAGAAGAAGAAGAAGAAGAAGAAGAAGAAGAAGAAGAAGAAGAAGAAGAAGAAGAAGAAGAAGAAGAAGAAGAAGAAGAAACTTTTATTTTTTACAACTAATTCTAACTCTCTGCCTTGCATTCTTTCATTTAAATCCGTTACTAATTCATCCATATACACAATGAACTTACAAGGTGAAATGACACAACCTTGACGCAGGTAGCAGGAGGATAATAAAAGAGGAGGTTTATAGCTGTGTTGAGGGAGGACATGAGATAATGTTGTGTGATGGAGGAAGGCGATATGGAGAGGAGTCATGCGCTGTGGTGACCCCTGGTGGGGAAAGCCGAAAGATATTAAGTTCTACAAAGCACTGTGTGCACATGTGTTTTCAGTTGAATATTGTTCAGATCATGGTACTTTTTTAGCAAGGTCAGCACTGTGGTTGAAAGAAACACTGTACAAAACATATGTAAGTGCACTACAACAATTACCGCAACCTCTCTATCAAACCATATATATTATTATCATTAGATATAATTAGGTGTACTATAACAACAATAGTAATAATAATAATGCTGAAAATAATAATAATAATAATAATAATAATAATAATAATAATAATAATACCAACAACAAAATAATAATAATAATAATAATAATAATAATAATAATAATAATAATAATAATAATAATAATGATGATGATGATAATATTAATAACAAACTAATAATAATAATAATAATAATAATTATAATAATAATAATAATAATAATAATCCACGTTATTAAAACATGTGGAAGACTTTTACGATGACGGAGTTTATGCTAATTTTTTTTACAATGACTTATGTGAAAAAAATGTAAGACTTTAGCAAGTGAATTTGAATATGATAAAAATATTGGTTACAAATTCTTCAACCCCATCAATATATATTTGGACTGAAACAGATCCTTAATACCCTAAATATAATAAAATATGGAAAAATAATATAAAAGTTACATGAAAATAATTGCAAATGTGTGTACATAAATAACAAGAGACGTGTCACCAGGGCCATTAACACCTCGGTCTTTCTAATGAACCAAGTTGTAAATCTCAATGAAAAGGCTAGCAAGAAACAGTGACCCCCATATGAAAATGGCTTACAGCTGAAGATAATGAAAAAATAAAGTTATAAACAGCATGCTAAAAAAAATATGGTGATCAGATGTAAGGGCACACCATGTGACTAATTTGTAAACAAACGATCTAAGGAGTGACGTCGGCATCAACTCCAAGCGAAGGCGACACCGTCCTTACCATTATTAAATTTATCGGTACAATATGACTGTTTAGAAATATCTAAACAACTTTATGCTGCAATTTTTCAATTTTCTTTTTAAGCAGCATTTAATTTATAATTTTTTTTTATTATATATACCAATGTATTGACGTAACGTCACTGTCCAATCTCGCGAGCACCATGTGGATTGTGTCAAGTTTAAAGAGCGAAGTACTAAAGAACGAGTTGTAATTTTTTGGTATTTTATCCCAAATAATAATATATCTAGCTCCAGTGATGACAGGGAACCTAAAAATATGTGTCAAATTGTAATGTTTTCAATTTTGGGGTAGTGCAGCGAAATTTTTCATGAAATTCTCCATATGCTGCAAATATATCATGAGCATTGCCTCTACATTCTGAAAATTTGCTGGGTAAAAATTCGTTTTATGTAACTTCTGTTTTAAGTAACTTGACCAACCTAACAATTTTGAAGCCTTATATACCATAGTGTGGTGAATTTTTATCGAGTTATGAAAGGGTGCATAAAACGAATCTTAACTATGTTCAAAGTTGTGATCTGTCTTAAGCTCTCTTAATCCAGTTTTTGAAATCTGCATACTATTTTACTAAATTTTTGCGATGAATCTTTTCGGCACCTTTCCTTCAACACTAATCTTTTTCGTATGTCTTTTTCAGCTTAGCAATTGTGATCTATCTCATCAGCTTCTCACCTCATAATTCATTAAGAATCACTTCTAAAGTTTTCTTAATATCGTTTTCACCCACCTCCTGCATAAGGTTATATGCCGAACTAATCAACATCATTGTTAATTTTTGCAAACTTCATATCTTTGTTGCATCTTCTAAGGTCAAGAATATAATGGATCATTGTTTTTTCCAGATGGTAATCATGCATTGCTTGGTAAAATCATCTCAAACCTAAGTAAGGTTTTTGATCTGCATCAGTCTAGCCAGCACCTTCTTCTTTTGCAGCAACAGTCTCAACAAAGGTACTCTTCATATAAGATGTCTAGAATATTGCAATACATTGTTGATCCATTGGCTGAGTCAAAGACGTTGTGTTGGGAGGGAACAACACCACTTTATTGTTGGGATGGAGTTTTTCAATAAAGAATGAAGTCCAGAAAAACTGTCAAAGAATTAACAAATCTTGAGAGTTACTTTTTCTTAAATTAGGCAGTACAGCATTCCATTTCATGGGCATAAGAATTCAAGTTATCTTGGATAAAGCTGTTGGGTCATTCATGACATCGTATTGCTCCCATAATACAAAGAAGTAGTTTATGATTATTAACTGACTGGATAGATTTGGAGTTTTCACATGCAAATCAAGAATAGATTTAACCTTTGACCTGCAACATAGCCTCATAAGTGCTGTAATCCAGTTGTTATAAGCTCTAAATCCTGGCATTGTCTTGGCCTTTTATCAATAAAAGTGATATAAGGCATATGCTTCGAAAAGAAGACAGTTTCTCACAAATTAAAAAATTACCGGGGTAGATATTCACTATACATACTCAGTTCAACCAGTTACATTGCACAGTAATACTTCGGTTTGCGTTGATAATTTGTTCCAAGACTCATGACTTAAATTGAAAATAACCTTTAAAGAGAACCTAAATCCCCCAATAAACTCCAATAAGCAACCCAATAACATTGCTAACACTATAATATCATTCGATAGTTCAACATATTCACTGTCTTTTTAAAAGTATTCGGTATACATATTATATGATGCGAATGTTAAGAAAAGTCTAGAAAATCTAAGTCATATACCACTTGTATACCCTCTTAAAATGACCTAGGATCCCTACAAACACATATAAGCAACCTCGCGACATCTCTTTAGATTGTGCGGATGTCAGAGAATATGCCCATGGTGTCTCTCCAGATTGTATTGATGTCAAATCCTAGGCTAGAATGACTTGAATAAATATTGAGGATTGGTTCTTCAGCCACACTGTACGTGCTGTGGAGAAGTACAGTAATACCTCATCTTGCACTGTTTTGACTTACATCAGTTACGATTTTATGGCAGTTCTTGTTAATAATAATATGGAAAACTGAAATATGACAAGCATCAGTTTAAGCAACTTATGTCACTCGAAAACTATATGAAAAACCCATAGAAATAACCTAAAAATACAATACAAAAGTGTAAAATGATATAAAAATAGATGTTAAAATATATTAAATAATGTATGAAATTATGTAAAAGCTTGAATTTTTTTTATAATACTGTATGTATAATATATGGTGTAAACTTATTTTAATGCCATAGTCTCATCCCTTTCCTCCAGCTTCCATCTCCTGCCCCTCAAGCATATCTCGTCACACGTCATATAAATATTTTTAGCTTTTCCCTCTATGTTGTAGTTGACTAATAGTGATAGGGGAGCAGGGGGCTCAAAATCTCACCTGTTATAAAATTTCTCTTGCCATAAAGTAGCTACTAAAAGAAGATTGAAGAGGCAGGGTATATTCAGATTTAGTACCTCAATTCTTCAAGTAATAGCTATTCTACTAGCTTCAGCAATGTATGGGTTTATGTCTGATGTAAATAAACTTAATATTATATTGTATATTACATTTTCCTTTTAAATTTCCAGAGCATTATACCATGAGCTCCCAAAAAGGTAACATTAAAAGAAACCGTGGTCAGAAATATCAGAATACCACGGCTTTTAAAAACAACAAGTATGACACCAGCAAGCGTACACAGAAGATTAACAGCACCGAAGTAGCAGAGGTAGGTTTACTTGCTTCTATTATAAGACACCAGGAAAACCTTCTGTACTGCTTTCTCAGTCCATGAAGCAAGGAGTACTGTTACTTAAAGTCTAACATTGTATGGACAGTATTTTTTTTTTTATGAACAATTATAATGACTTTTCTTTGCCTTCAAATATGGTTTATGTTTGTGCTAAGTCCTATGCAAGACTATATTAGGGGAATTTCTCCCTGTGTTCATAATATATGGATGGTAGTGTATGACAAAAATCATGTCACAGCAGGAGCAATAAGTATGTTATATGCCTTAAAGATTGGCCTAATAAACAGAATAAAAGAGGAAAATATATCTAGACATTGCAATAGCAAATACTTAGCTATCACCACCAAAAAACCCCAACTACAAAATGGAAAGTATTTCTTATGAGCTGCATACCAACATACTTTACTTTCTTTAAATGCGGTTGGTCGGCCAGGCAGCTTAAGGAACGAAGTCAAAGGCAACTTATTTTTCAACTGCACAAAATATATTCAATGTACAGGTGTACTTACAATACAAGAACATTTTGTGCCTCTCAGTAAGTAATTACCTAATCAAACTAGTGTATATCTACAGGTGTGCAGGAGATGTCAAGATGTTATTACTTGGAAAATTAAGTACAAGAAGTACAAGCCCCTTACCCAGCCTAAAACGTGCACTAAATGTCATCAAAAGAAAATAAAGGTAGGACACTGCAATATGCGGGTATCAATATCATGGGTTCAGTACATTTCGGCGAAGCTGTTTTGGTGCCAGCTGTTAGGGTTCCTGAATCCACTTAGTCAACAACAGTTTTGACGACAGATAATCTGTCACAATGAGGATTTTTATATTTAGAAAACCTAACCAACTCTCCAAAACAAATGGTGTCAAAATATCAGAATCCAAATGGCATCGTCCAGTCGTCCCCTTGTGAAATTTTACTAAATGATTGATTTCTCATATATTTTACTGCAAACAATGTCATATTATATTGAAATACAAAGACTAAATATAGATTAATATATTTCTCATACAAGTCCTAGTACCCTAATGGCCTTTTCATTTCAGGACGCCTACCACACTGTATGCATAGAATGCTCAAAGGAGCTGAATATCTGTTGCAAGTGTGGCAAAACTGAGGAAATTGTAGCCCATAAATCACCAACAGAAACAGTAAGGCTTAGTCATATTCATTTTATCTTTCTTCCTTTTCCTATACCAAAGTATATCCTACATTTCATAATGGGATGAAACCGGGATAGTTGGTAGCGGGTGTGACTTATATTCAAAAGGTCGTCAGTTCGAGACCCACCACCGTCTAAACTTAAAAAGGACATTCACTCGGGGTAATGGTCACACTGCCAAATCAATGTCCTTTGAAAGAAGGCATCATCTTAGCCTTTAATAGAAAAGAGAGTCCATGAAGAAAAACTGGATCATATAAAAGGGATAGGAGCAGAATCATATAAAAGGGATA
Source organism: Halocaridina rubra (assembly GCA_037179515.1). Classification (NCBI taxonomy): domain Eukaryota; kingdom Metazoa; phylum Arthropoda; class Malacostraca; order Decapoda; family Atyidae; genus Halocaridina; species Halocaridina rubra. Next base: position 9,314 of record JAXCGZ010000713.1, read on the forward strand.
GGAGCAGAGCTGGCTACCATTTCCGCTGTTTCAAGATGTTTTCTTGTTCTGCGACAACCCAAATTTATTAGAAATGGATAAGATCAAGCACAGCTACCTCTGACTTTGTCTTTTCTTAAAATTGTGGCACACTTTATAGTGTCGGTTGGGACCACTCACTCTACTACCAGTATCTGTATTAAATAAAAGTTGTTAAAACCCAAATACACAAAATTTATTTTTCTTTAAAAATGCATTATAACAAATGAGATATGCAAACAATGTAAAATTTGTATGCTAGGGCACTGAGTGGTGTGAAGAATCCTACATCAAAGCCGATCAAGACTGCTCTATATTACTATACAGCAGATCTCAACAGTATTGTATGACTGATAGTATTGGAGTTTTCTGGAAGTTTAATTGGGTCGTGTGGTTTATACTTGAAAATGTGATTTAAAAAGGTTCAGAGGCAAGGTACTGAGACAGCTCACTTGGAATGGAAAAGTAAATTGCCTAAGACGACTTATAGATACAATTTTCTCTATGGAAAAGTAAATTGGTTAAAATGACATATAGATCCAATTTTCAAAGTACAGTATTCATCAAAGACATAAAAGACACGAGTGAGGTATTGTCTAAGAGGTGACTTTTATTTCCAGGAATTCTTCTAATTTTGTCTTCTTCATATCTTTCCTTTCTTTTACCTTATGTCCCATTTAATTACGTATTTGCCTTCAGTATCAAAGTGGCTGTTATCAGGATGCATATAGCATCTGTAGTTGGTGTTTGCTTGAGTGTGCAAGTTGAGAAGTGACTACGTAGGTTAAATCCCCAAGCTCCGACATGTCTCTGTCCACCCCCTTTCGAATGAGGACTAATTGTGCCACATAAAATGGTGCATTCACATGCCAAGAAACTTGCATAATAAAAAATAAAACACCTCCATCTCTCTAATCATTGACATTCACTCACAGTCGCAATTATACATGCTTTATATAGTAAAATCTAATTGATATATCAGTACACATCAGGTCGAAGGTCTGCGCCCCACACTTGCCAAAACCAAAGTCTTTTGCAAGAAGGCACCTTCCCAGCCCTTAGTAAAAAAGGGAGTTCGTGACATAAAATTGATTACATAAAAAAGAGAACAAACAGACCTCACAATAATTTAGGCATCGGAATGATTGCTTACCTTGTTAAATAATTAACATTTAGTTTTCATCCCAAAAAATTCCATGTGATTAATACCTATTGTGTGTGATCCTCAAAAAGTTTTTAATGATTGCTTAGTGAAAATAACATGTCTTCAGTATAAAAAGTCTAAATGTAGTTTGTAATGATTAACAACTTTAATACATACCTTTCATTTATAAGCACCTTTCTACATCAATTTTGGCTACTTTCCATTGTTAGGCTGACAACATAACTTTCATCTCCCCTCAGGAACGGATCCAAGCCATGGCTCAGCTGGAAGCAGAAATAAAAGCTCTGTCAGAGAGGAAGAGACGAGCGTATTATAGGTTAGTATTTAGTGTGTTCCCAATTATTACAGAAACTTCTGGATGTACTAGTTTCTCTTTAAACCTCAGAGCGTGGGCAATCTACGAGTATACAAACTGCCTCAATTGCGTTTGTTTACACTAGCGTCCACCCACGCTGAGTGCTTTAAATAACACACAAGGGGGCAAGAAAGATGGCATACAACACCAGAAAGCAAAGGCATACCATAGCGAGTGTTCCAGGGTCCACTCTGCTTTAAAACAAGCCCAAGAAATTTGAACAAAATTTTGACGTCTACCAGATCCAAGTTATATGCTAGCCATTTGACACACTCCACCCTTAAGGGGTTAAGATATCATAACTTGATTAATTACTTATTACAGCTTTTGTTCACTTTCATACAATTGTCAAATTTAATGGAATTCAACAGGTGAGGTTGTTATACCAGTCTTGTTCAGCCTTGAAAATTATTTTTTTTTCTTAAAACTCTCTGAAGTAATGCAAAACAATACATGTTAATACTTTCTAGAAAAAAATAGGGTAGTGTGAATATATAAAGGTTTTTTGTACATAGTAATACTGTATATTTGGCTACAACTCTTCAAGTTATGAAAGTAATCTATATAAACAAAAATATTAGTATTGTGAAAGTCTGAATGCCATGCACAGTTATAACCCAACCAATATGGCATTTACTATTATCTTGTACATTGTCTATCTTCCACCGTTACCCTTGTGTGAGTTAATATCATCATAACATTTTGAAAAAATTGTGCTCTTTTATCTAAGAAAATTGTCAAGGATATAGAAAAGTCGCCCTTTGCCTCATTTATCTATATCTATAAAAAATGGAGGTAAGAAAGAATTGCATTAGTGAGAAAGTGCAAATGTATTCAGTTAGATGCTTCTACAATGCATATCATATACAGACACTCCCAAACTTACAAACGAGTTAGGTTCTGAAAGTTCGTTCGTGAGTAGAATTGTTCGTAAGTTGTGTTTTAGGTGAAAAAAGTATCGTACAGTACTTAACTATGCAGTACTTAGGCAAAAGACACTTAATTGCTACATAAAACAAAGTATACAGTATTTATAAATTTTAATACAGTAATAAAAATGTAATAATGCAGTAAAATACAATAATACATTCATTTATACATGGGTAGATAATGGGTAGGTTTTTGTTCATATCTGTGTATGTTTGTAACTGTTGTTTGTAAGGAGGGGAACTTCTGTATATGGAAAGAAAAAAATGCCTAGAGACAATATGGTGGTAGCAATAGCGCAAATGTGAAAAGTCCTGCATTCGTCAGCTATTGTATTATAGAGAAGCTGGATGTACTTCTGATCCATTGCCTCAAAAGACCAGACCTAATGGCACAGAACTCTGATTTCGACTCACATGAAAGATGACTTTATTCTTACATATGTAAGTACTATCTATGGATGAGAGGGATGTGACAAGTATGGATATTTAAGTTTAAAAAAAAAAGGATGTTTCTACTCCCAGGTGGGCTTTTAAGTCTGTCAATAGGATTAATCCGACCTTAAGATCAAGAATGAGGGTCCAGACTAAAGGGCTAAGCAGACGATCAATATTACTGACAGTATTTCCCTGTACTGTCATTATTACTGTCGGTGTGTCCATCATATGGACGTAGTAGTTCACACCAATAGAATAGTGTCAGTGTTTTTACTGACAGTAATAATGATCGTCTGTAGCCCCCTTAAGAATGAACCAAACTTCGAGTCCTCCATGGAGGATCAAATAGTTTCTCTTGACTCTATGGCTGTGAAGACTGTAACAGATCCCTTAGCTCCAATCATCTTGGTCTCCTTGCCAATGGAATCAGCAGATTTATCTGAGAAGTATCATGTGCTTTTTGAAGTGCAAGATCAAGTGTACGTTAAACTAACATGCACAGGCATCTTTGCACTGCGGACCAGCAAAAGTCCATTGATTTCTGAGAGAAGACCATCGTCTAGGACCTCGAGGGATTTGCAATATTTGATTTGCGATATTTTTTTACTGATTTTTTGTTTTACGTGTATTTTACTATCGAGGATTACATGTATTTTAATGTAATATTTTTTACATCTTGATAAACAAATAAAATAAACTTTTTTGAAGAGGACTATATTTCATACACTCCCTGAGAGCTGTGGGGGAAAGCCCAGAATCGAAAGTGGCCCTCCTTAGCGACTCGGGGCTGTTTGCAGGCTGCTTAGGTGACAACAATAGCAACTGTTCTTAAGTTTTATATGTTATATACATAATACACAGAGTACTTACACCTACTGTTAATTATTGGTGCTAGTAAATAAATTTGTGATATTTAAAACTATAATTTTTTTACAAGTGTGAAACTGTTCCTCTTAAATTCAGCAGTTTGCATTAATAAACACATTATTTATATTACAGATATATGGATAAATTAAAAGGCAAGAAGAAGAAAAAAAAGCCACAACCCTCTTCTCAAGTTTCTCTTCCAGAGACGGAAGAACAAAATACATACATGACCAGCAATGATGTTCCGGAATTACAGCCTGAGGAACAAGAAATTTCCTTCGACGAGTACTTCAAGAGTGCTCGACAAAAGCTTGAAGAGCTACAGAAAAAGATGGATGAAGATCTTTTAGATGACTTCGATGAACTGGACATATGCAGATCTTCTGATGAGTCATGGGAAGATGATGATGATGATGACGATGATTAACGCGCTGGCCTCGCATTCGTGAGGTCGACAGATCGGTTTCCGCTCAGAACCGAGAGTTTAAGCTGTTTACTGGGAAGGTTACTGCTGTGAATGGGCACCACAGTGGGGGGTTGGGGCTTGCCCCAGCTGACCTTTTTTTTTTTTTATTGTGACGCTAGGACGGGCCAAAAAAATTATAAAATAAAACAGCCCTCATCGGGCCTGGGCACAAAGTATACATAAAGTAAAGAGAAACAGAGATGGAGAATGTAATGACTTGTCAGATGTGAAGGGATAATAAAAGATGTGTGATGAATATGAGGAGCATCTCATATGGATATTACAACTGAAACATCGGCAACCTTTTACCTTTAATAGAGTAACGGAGATGATGTGTAATTTCGCTCCAGATAAGAATTACTATACCATGGAGAACATGCAACATCTCTGATAGGGTGCCCATACACGGTGCAATTTGGCCTTGAGACAACCAGACAGATTAGCATGGATCTAGTCAGATTGGAGTGTCTATGGGCTGGTTGAGGTCTACAACCAGCCCATCGACGATCCAATCTGGTCAGATCCAACCAGATCTGTCTGGTGGTCTCATGGTCAAATCGCACCATGTATGGACACCTGTACCCCATGAAACAATTTTGTAATATCACGTTCTCTCAATAACGTAGTTACTGAGTTTGATGATGAGCGTGTGGAACTAAATATCTTATACAGTGATATTGAAGACATGTTATTATGAATTATACTAATTTAAATGGGTTCAGTATCTTTACTTTGCTATTAACGCAAGCAGGTCTCTTAAATATTTAAATTATTCTTGTAATGCAGTACTGTATGTAATTATCATATACAATGAGCATAATAAAAATGTTAAGATGAACTCTGCTTTTTATACATATTGAACGCTGGGGCATACTGTATTCAAAAACTTTTTAATATATCACAATTATGGAGTATTGAAAATCACTCATGATTATATAGTATTTATACAACATAACAAAAGACAATAACCAGTTCAACACAATGAAACTAATGTTTCCCACACAGCTGCTGAGTATTCAGTATTATGAATTTCACTGTACTGTAGTATAATGTGTCTTTTGGGTTTTATGTTTCTGTATTGATAATATGTTTGATAACAGGAACTTTGTATAGAGAAATTTACTAATGTGACGGATATACAAGGACCGGCCAATGATTAATTCAATAATTACATTCATAAATGTTCATTCTGCACTTTGCAGCAAGAGGTTTCAAGTCCTGGTTTTAATTTTTTTTCCCCTCAAGATATCAGTATCCTGCAGAAGTCAGCAAGGTAGCATATGAATAGAGGGACTCAACTGCAGGGTTTCATCAGAGACAAATATTATCACAAGACTGACTCATCATAATGACTGGATCTAAGAAAGGTTAAGTGTTAACTATGAGAACGAGTGGCCACCATGGTCAAGCGGTAATGCTAGCAACTGATTCGTGAGGTCATGGGTTCGCAGCTCATCACTGTCTGAAGTTAGAAAGGGCATTCGCTCCATTAACGATCGCACTTGCCAAAAACATATTCCTTCGGAAGAAGGCACCGTCCTAGTACTTGGTAGAATATGGAGTCCGTGACATAACACCAATCATATATGAGGAACTAGTTTCATTGCATAGGAGAGAAAAGGCGATTTCTTCAATGGAAGCATGTCTCCACCATACTGAACATATAATTCCCTTAGCCATAAGTAAAAATTATTTTAAGGACACTAATATTTCCAAAACCTCATACAACATGAAATTATACCAGTAATCAAGAGGACACTCAATCTTCAAGATACCATTACAGTAATAAAGAAGACTTTCATACTTCAAAAGCCTATACCAGTAAAAAGGTGGACACTCATACTTCCAAAAACTACACCAGTTATAAAGAGGACACTCATACTTTCAAAATCTACACCAGTGCTAAAGAGGACACTAATACTTCAAGAAACTATACCAATAATAAAGGGGAGACACGTACTTCAAAAATCTAGAGCTAAAATAAAGAGGCCACTCATGATTCAAAAACCTACAACAGAAATAGAGAGGACACTCATACTTCCAAAAACTATACCAGTAATAGAGGCCTGTCACATTTCATACAGCTTTCTCAGCACTAAAAAGGGTACTCATACTTCAAAAAGCTATACCAGTAATACATATTCCCTATGCAACAAAAAACCAAACATAGGATGAGTTTGTCAGAGAGCTAAATGCGTTTTTCATTAAGGAATAAAACCCTGAGTAAGGAATCTTCAGTGAAACCAGGGCGCTGAGATACCACTCGGCGGTGTAGCAAAGTCATTGCAAAGTATGTGAATAAAATTCAACATTAGTGATAAGCTATGCTACTGATCATATTTTTACCGGTCTTTCAGAAAAAAGGTATGTAATTTAATTTCCTATATGGTGGCAAATCCCCAGATAGGAAAGAGGAATGTAGGGGGCAAAGAACCACTTAGGAAAGGGAATCTTGTGAGTTTTGTTATAATATTATGTTAGGTTAGTACGGATTGTAAATAATGATAAGGAAAACTAATTCTGCACTATATTAAGCTAGGATTTGTTTGGTTAGGTTAGCTAACTTAGTGAATAGTGATAAAAATAACTATGAGCCATTTACCGAGGGTATGGTTTTAAATCTCTAAGTGTATGTCTTTTGTCATCATAGACGAATTACTATTATGACTGTTATTGTTATCACATACAAGAAAATATTCAACATGGTCGGCACAGTCACTTTCAAGGCATATAATAATTACAGTTACTTATCAATGCTGTGCACTGTATCAAATTGTTCTGATCCGTTATATGTATCACTATTAATTCCTATTCAAGAGAGGTGGACATAGATTGGAGCTGGAATCACTGGATGCCATTCCAAACTCCCCTGAGGGGGTCACGTATACTAGGTTTTCACTTTCCATATCAAGCGCTTTAACCACTGTGCTATCACAATCCCCAATTGTAAAGTATATCAGTTAATCACGTTAATCCTAGCTTAAAGTCATGCTTTATTTTAATATGGACTGGGTAAATCTGTTATGTTTGAGTTTTCCTTGATTTGCCAAGGTCAGACAAAGAATGTGACTTTTGTAATTTTCCTTGATTTGCCAAGGTCAGACAAAGAATGCAACTTTTGTCAAATTATAGTGCTGTATTAATGAAATCTACCGGCCAAAAAAACCTATTGACTTCTTTCAACCCAAGTTCCTATAAGTAGTGATTCATTGCTTTCGATGTAGTGACTTATTTCAACTTGATTTCCTAAATTTAGCAACTTGTCTAGTCCCATTCAGTGACTTGTCTCAACCCAATTTTCTAAATGAAGCGATGTGTCTCGTCCAATGTAGTGAATTGTTACAACTCTCAACCTCCCAATAGATCTGCTTCTTTCACTCTTCACTATTCAAACATTCGTGGGCTGAACTCCAATCTTTCGTCTGTGGAACAGCACTTGGGCACTTTCCTCCCTAACCCCCTCCTCGTATCTGAAACCCAGTTGTCTATACATGCTTCCATAGACCCTTTCCAAATCTCCCACTATAATCTGTATACTCGTTTTCATTCCAAAGGTGGGGTCTGTGCTTACTGCAACATTAACACTCCTACTGTGAGGCTCATGGACCTTGAATCTCCTGACTTTGATGTTCTCTGGCTAAAAGTCTATCTCTCCACTACCACTATCATCCTTTGCTTCTGCTACTGTTCTCCAAACTCCACCGAGTTTGTGTCTTTCTTTGAATATCTCTCCTCGTGCCAAGAGTCCTTGCTATCTTCTCACCCACATGCCGAAGTTCTCTACATTGGAGACTTCAATGTACACCACAGTGAGTGGCTTCATTCTTCTCACACTGATGTGGGAGGAAGCGAGGCTCTTGCTTTCTCTATTACTCACGATCTGGAGCAAATTATCAAACATCCTACTCGCGTTCCTGATCGTCACAAACATGCTGCAAACACTCTTGACCTATTTTTTACTTCTAACCCTTCAAACTACTCTTATTCTGTGCTTTCCCCTCTTGGTAAATCTGACCACTCCATGATCTCTGTCTCTTCCATTATCGCTCCCCCACCACCAATCCCTCCTACTCAACGCCGCCTTTGGCACTTTGAGCGAAACCAATATGAAAATTTGCGTAACTTTCTCTTTGACTTCCCATGGGATGACTATTGCTTTCGGTCCCGCAACCCTGATCGGGTAGCTGTAAAAGTTGCCGAGATCATGACCGCGGGAATTTAGGCGTACATTCCCTCTTCTACAAAAACTTTCTCTCCCCCTAAACCTCGGTTTGACCGTGCCTGCTCTATGGCTATCCAGGCTAGGAATCAGGCTCACCGATCTTACCAAGCCTCTCCTTCTGATTTAACTCGGTCTGGTTTGATTATAGCTAGGAATCGCTGTACAGCTCAGATTTGAAGGTCTAAGGCTTCCTTTATAAGAAGGAAAGTTGATGACCTTAACTCCTCTCCCACTGACAAATGCTTCTGGTCCTTAGCCAAAAACCTCTCCAAAAACTTCTGTAACTCAAGCTTTCCCCCTCTCATTCGTTCTGATGGTTCTATAGCTCGCTCTCCCACTGACAAAGCCACTCTCTTTGGCTCTCATTTTTCTGCCAACTCTTCTATCAACGATTCCAGCATACCTGTTCCTCAGTCTTTTCCCCTCTCTAACCCTATGCCCTCCCTTATCCTTTCTTCACGCAAAGTTCATAAGGTTCTTCGCTCACTAAAGACAAACAAGGTATCTGGTCCCGATGGTATCCCTGCAAGGTTCCTTAAGGAGTTTGCAGATGAACTGGCTCCAGTGCTTTGCCGTCTTTTTCGCCTTATTCTGTCAACCAGTATCTATCCTTCATCTTGGAAGCATGCTCTAGTTCAACCTGTTCCTAAGAAGGGTGACCGCTCTATTCCTTCTAACTACCGACCTATTGCTCTAACCTCCTCTATTGCTAAAGTTTTTGAAACTTTGCTCAATGCTCACTTCTTGAAACGCCTTGAATCTAACTCACTTATCTCCGATCACCAGTACGGCTTCTGCAAGGCAAGATCCACTGGTGATCTCCTGTCCTATCTTACTCATGTATGGTCATCTTCTCTGAGGAACTATGGGGAATCCTTTGTCGTTGCCATTGATATCTCTAAGGCTTTTGACAGAGTCTGGCACAAGGCTCTGTTGGCCAAACTCCCTGTCTATGGCTTTACTCCTTCTTTCTGTTCTCTGATTTCCAGTTTTCTTACTGACCGTTCTATATCTGTAGTTGTTGATGGCGTGACATCTAGACCTTTCTCTGTTTCCAGTGGTGTTCCACAGGGCTCTGTTCTTTCACCTACTCTCGTCCTTCTCTTCATCAATGATCTTCTACAATCCCCATCTTCCTCTCTTCTTCATGCCTTTGCCGATGATTCTACCCTTCACTTTTCCTCTGCCTTTTCTTCACAACCTTCATCTGTTACTCGTAATCAATCTCGTATCACTCTTTCTTCTACTCTTAACTCCGATTTACAGAGAGTATCTGAATGGGGCACTCAAAATTTAGTTAAATTCAATGCCTCCAAGACACAGTTTCTGGCTATCTCTTTATCTTCTTCTCCTCCTGATAACCCTATTGTCTTCGAAACTAATGAAATTTACCCTCTTAACTCTATCAATATATTAGGAATCCATATAGCCTCTAACTTGTCTTGGAGGAATCACATAATCCAAATTTCTAAATCTTCATCCAAAAAATTGGGGGTTTGTTTCGTTTTCGTTATTACTTTTCCTCATTGCAGTTACTTAAAATTTACAAAGGTCTTATCCGCCCCTGCTTAGAATACTGCTCACAAATCTGGGGTGCTTCTTCCTTTACTTATCTTCTTGATAGGGTTGAATCTAAGGCAGTCAGACTCATTAATGATCCTTCTCTTACTTCTAACCTGGATTCTCTCTCTCTTCGCCGTAAGGTATCTTCCCTTTCGCTTTTCTATCGCTACTACTTCCATCGCTGCTCTGATGAGTTGGCGAGTTGCATCCCTCCTCCACTGCCGAGGCCGCGAAACACTCGCCAAGCGGCCTCATCTCACAGGTACTGTGTGGAGATTTGTAGCTCGCGGATTGGTCGGTGCAGCGACTGCTTCTTCCCATCTACCTCCAGACTCTGGAACTCTTTTCCTCCTTCTGTCTTTCCTAATTCTTATGACCTTTCATTCTTTAAAAAGCAGATCTACCGTCATCTCAGAGCCTAGTCCTCCATATCTCTGGGTCCTCTTTACTTTGTTTTTTTCTGTCTGTCGTTTTCCTTTGTGTGACATTACCTCATCTCTGCCTTGCCCTTAACCTTTTTTTTTTCCTTCGTCTTGGTATTTTCTCGTGCCCGGGCCTTTGTTGATGAGGGCAGTTTCTGCCTGTCCCGGTGTCACACTCTTAAAAAAAAAAAAAAAAAAAAAAAAAACTGATTTCCTATCTGTAGCGACTTGTCTCGTATCGTGTTACGACTTGTCTCCACCTGATTTCCTATATGGAGCGACCTGTCTAGTTGTCTCGTCCAATGTAGCGACTTGTATCGGATAATCACATCCTGAGGTGTGGCGTTATGTATTCATAGAAAGATGTGCTGATAGATCTTGAAGTAAATATAAATAGAGTAAATGTAACATATGTTTACAGAATGCAATAGGTTAGCCTGTAGACATATGGACAGGTAAATGCTTAAGAGCTATGCACGTGACTTAGTGAGGCCTAAAATTGAATATGCAGCACCCATCAAGACTACTTACGTAAAAAAATATTAACAAGATTGGGAAAATAAAAAATAAAAAACATACTAATAGGTTGATGGAATTAAATTAAGTTTTGATGACATATAATTGCCAGTGAATAATAAAAATGATAAATAGACATATATATATATATATATATATATATATATATATATATATATATATATATATATATATATATATATATATATATATAGAGAGAGAGAGAGAGAGAGAGAGAGAGAGAGAGAGAGAGAGAGAGAGAGAGAGAGAGAGAGAGAGAGAGAGAGAGAGAGAGAAAGTGTTGCAGTCATAAAGCTCTTCCAGTGAACTCAATTTCATACATACATTCATGCATACATATATATATATATATATATATATATATATATATATATATATATATATATATATATATATATATATATATATATATATATATATATATATATATATATATATATATATATATATATATATATATATATATATATATATACATACTTGAATACACATACATGCTTACACAAATACATACATACACACATACAATCATTTCCAAGGTTTAAACTCATGCAGAAAAATTAGTGTGGGGCAGTAAATGCCGACGTAGTTTCCCCACAAGGGAAAAAAATTCTTCTTCTCCAGGTCGCTTGCGAATTCAGAGGAAAGGCGGAAGGAAACACGGGGGGGGGGGGGGAATAATTATTTTCACCTGAATGAGGAAATTAAAGTTACTTCCTGCACACGACAAACGCATTTTGTTCTTATTTTCTCTAATTTTCTTTATCCATATTATTTTTTTCACTGCCCCAGGTGATACTTTCCATGCTTGTGACGAGGCAAAATATGCAGTCATATCTATCGAGTTCTCTAGTAATCATCCAAGCCAACAAATTCACTCTCTCTTTTTCTATCTATCTATCGATCTATCTATCTATCTATTCATTCATCCATCCACTTAACCACCCATATATATGTGTGCGCGCGCACGTGTGTGTATATGTACAAAATAACTAAAAAAAAAAAACAGTTTTAAATAATGTAATAATTAATTATAAGACAAATACAAAAATAAAAAATGGTAAATAAAGGAGGTTTTTAATCATTGTCTTTAGGGATTTTCTTAATGCAATATTCTATACTTAAAGGCTACTGATGTGACAATAAAAGGACAAAAAATAAGAAAACAATGAAGGGAACTGGGTCAATTTCAAGGCTGGAACATATCACAGTTTTAGCTCTAACTTGTCAGGTAAAATTTGCTACAAAGACTACCAAACCCAAAGGCTACTACTATGTCAACTATTTATAAAATACAAGCACACACACACACACAAATAAAAATGGTAAATAAAGGCGGTTTTTAATCTTTTTCTTTGGGGATTTTTTAATCCAATATATATCCTAGTGCAATAATGGAACCAATCGGGAGACGGGACGTTACGAGCTTGGGGCTCTTTCCCGTAAGCACTATTAGGTAATTGCTCACAGTAAATGACGCCTCAAATCTCTTGAAGGCTGAAAGGTCTGACAAATTACAGGAAGGGCAAGACGAAAGGCTTGGTTAAGTAAGGTTACCTGTGAGATGCTGTTAATTGGCGTGCGTTACCTGGCGTTACCACGAAATTTACAGAACAAGGAAAAAACATGAATATGATGCTGGCACTGAATTAACTTGCTTTAGTGGCACCACTTAAGGCAGTATACATATTATGCGTTTTCATTACCACTGCTGGCTAAATACTTTACCTTAAAAGATTTTCTAGCCTATGATATACCTACTGTATCCCATTACTTTAAAAAAAATCAATAGGACAGTATGATTTGTAGGTTTTTTTTTTTTTTTACGAGAATTTAAATCATTGTACAAGGAAATATATTTATGACTCTGTAAGACTAGTGAAAAGTCGACCAAAGAGTGAAATAACTCAAACAAACAAACAAACAAGCAGGCACTGTATTTTCTCAATAAAAAATATTAGGCTAATACTAATGTGGCACTGCAGGGGATATGATATCAGGTCACAGGTCAGGAGTCAAACGTAAAGTTTTGTTAATATTTATATAACTTTATAAAGCCAGAGGGAGAGGGAATCTAATGCTATAATATTCATGGCATTCTTTTTTTTTTTGTTGGATGTTCACCCTTGAGGGTGAGCGGACCTTCCACTTGTGGCCCGCAGGTGGGGTGAGATTTTCTTCGGAGTGTACGTGGTATTCGCTCTTGCTGGCGAATGGGCTTTCCTGTTGGTGAGGAGGTGGGGTGAATTCTTATTGGTGATGATCGGACTTTCCTAATTGGCCCGCAGGTGAGATTGTGCCAAACTGTAAAGATAACGGAGAGCATAAATATTCAGTTGTGAATTATTAGTTTACATCAAACAACATAAATGAATTCCTGTTTTGGGGGAGAGAGAAAGAGTTATTGCATGGCTATCTTGGTGGAGGGTATTGTCTGATAATATTTGATAGACTGTTCATGTGGTTATTTGTTGCTAGTCTGATGATGGAGCTAGCAACCTGAAGGGCATTTGGGTCTTCGCTAGATGTTGCGGGGGCACCAGTTTTCCGTCGAATCTCTGAAAAAGAATCACATTCCAGGATGTAGTGTAGCAGTGGATGTGGTGAGGCTACCTGGCAAAAGGTGCATTCCTTGATGATATTCTCTACTATTTGCCAGGTGCACTTGTACCCGAGTCTCAGACGGTACACATTGACCTCAGTGCTTCGTCGAAGGCTCTTCGGCAGGGTGATACACCGAAGATCAGTGGTGGCTTTGTACCACCAGGTGGAGGGGGAGCCAATGTCTGTGCACAGGTTGTGTTTAGTTATTAAGGTGTTAAGGAGTGACTTGGTGGCTTTATTTTTAATCTGTTGCATCCCAGGAGACAGAGATATCTGGATTTCTGCTCTGAGAGTGGCTTGTTTGGCGGCTTGATCGGCTTCCTCATTTCCCTTGATGCCGACGTGGCTGGGAATCCAGGCAAGAGTGATGGCTTTTCCAAGGCTGGTTATCCTGTGGTAGTGGCTGAGGATGGTCGTGATGATGCGAATATTGTCTCTGAGGAGTGGCTTCTTGATGGCCTGTAAGGCGCCTTTAGAATCAGAGAGAATAAGGGCATGGTCAGCTTCTTGCTGGATGAAGCAGTCAAGGGCGTTGGCTATGGCCACAAGCTCCGTCTGGAGCGATGAGCAGGAGTTTGACAGTCTCCAGGATAGGACGTGGTTTCCAGTGATGAAGGCGGCGGCTGAGGCTCCAGTATCTTGGTTTACTGAACCGTCAGTGTAGTAGACTTGAGAGTTTGGCCTGCTCCAGCTCTGTATTTTGTCCTTATATATGTTTTTAAGGACAAGCGGGTTTACCAAGCTTTTGGGGTTGTCAGGGAGCTCGATCTTTATATCGAGTGGTTGGTCATTCCATGGGGGTGGGCATCTGTATTCAGGAAGCGGTGTGTCTTGTATCTTGGCTAGGATGCTCTCCCTGACTGGCAGTGCTTGCAGGCTAGCGCAGACCTTGGCTGCCCAGGTTCTAGGATGGTGGTTGGGCTGGCGATTGAGGGCTAGATGGAGATTTGTGCCAGCTAGGCATTTATGTTGGGCAGTGGTGGTTTTGGCCACAAGGAGGGTCAGTCTTTGCTGAGCTCTGAGTTTGAGTGGAATGAGTCCCGATTCCATCTGGAGGTTTTCTCTCTTGGTCCACATGGGGGCTCCTAGCATGGTACGTGTGGCGTTGTTTTGAATTACTTCTATTTTGTCCCACTGTCGGTCTTTTAGTAGCCAGAGTGTGGGACAAGCATAGTCAATGAGGCTGCGTATGGCTTGTACATAGAAGGTTCTGAGGACATTAAATGATGCACCATCGTAGAGGCCCGACATCCGACGAAGGATCGCTTGTCGCTGGCTGCACCTGTCGCGCAAGTATTGAATTTCTGGTCCACAGGTTAGTCCTTGGTCGATGATTACACCCAGGTATTGGTGTTTGGTAACCCAGTCCACAGGTTCATTACCTATGACCAGATTAGTGTCTGGTCTCCACTGGTGGATGGGAAGGGCCTTGGTTTTGCGGGCATTGATTCTTACTCCAAGGGAGATGGAGGCTCGGTGAATCTTGGTGAGGCAGCGCTGTGTCTTGTTAGAGTTTCTGTGTCCTATTGTGACAAGGGCAAAGTCGTCCGCATAGTTGAAGAGTTTGGCTCCATGCGGTAGTGCGATGTGCATGAGTTTTTCCATGAGACAATTAAATAGGAAGGGGCTAAGGATTCCACCTTGGGGGGTCCCATTTTCGTGGTTTTTGTAGGTGGAGTAGTGCCCATCTACTTTGACTCGTGCACTACGATTTTGTAGACTCTGCTTGATCCACGAGAGAAGGTTACCTTTGATCTGCTTGGATACGAGAGCAGAGAGTATTGCCGGCACATTGGCTAGTTCAAAGGCCTTCTCTAGGTCTAGAAAAACGATGTAACCACGGCTGTTGTTGAGAAATGATAGCATGGAGGCTATGCATTCTGAGGTGCCTAAGCCAGGCTGGTAGGCAAACATGTTTTCTGGGAAGGGTGGGCATTTCCAGCGGACTCTGTTAAGTACCATCTTTTCTGCCGTCTTGCTCAGGCAGCTTAGGAGGGAGATGGGGCGAGGGTTGTCAGGGTCCTGTGGTTTTGGGATGGGCTGAATGTCTGCTCTGTTCCATGAGGCTGGTCTGATTCTTCGTGTGTATGTCAAATTGATCAGAGAGAGTAGAGCAAGCTCCCCTTGGGGCCCCATTTTTTGGATCATTGTGTATGTTATTCTGTCGGCACCTGGGGCTGTGTTCTTAGAGCTTTTGCTTACTCTTAGTAGCTCAGTCAGGGAGAATGGAGCATCTGTTTCATCTTCAGTGTTGATAGCCTCTTCTATTTCTTCCCATCTTGCAGTGGTGAGGTCCTGGAGTGTTGCTCTGGTGGTGATGGGGAGCTGGTTAGAGCTTGCTCTATCCGCGAATTTGATGGCGAGTTCTTCTGCTGCCCTGCTAGGATCCCTGTGGGGGGTGATTTTAGGAGGTTTTCCTTTAGCAAAGGAGTTGATGCTCCTCCACATCTGGCCCACAGAGGTGTGAGCATCTAGGTTGGAACACCACTCTAGCCATTTATTCCTCTTGATGTTGCGAGTCTCTTCATGGACATGTTGTTTGACTGCCTGGAGAGTGCGGTAGGAGTCTTCAGTGCGACGTTTCCTGTGCATTTTCCGAATGACGTTGAGCCGGTGGTTGAGTTCTTTAACTCTGTCACAGTAATACCATCTGTCCCGATGAGTGGTGTGTTGTGGTTTGCAGAGGGGTATGGAGGAGTTTGCTGCAGCTTGCAGGGCATTGACTAGCTCGGCCTCTGCTTGGTCGATGTCTTCAGATGGTACGTAGGCTGAAAACCAATTGCTGAGGTGCTCCTGGAATCGGCCCCAGTCGGCCTTCTTGAAATTCCATCGAGGGGGAGGAGCAGGGATTTGGAAGATTTCAGGAATTGGCAGTGTGAGATGGATCCCATAGTGGTCGCTTGTGACCAGGGGATGAACTCTCCATGTGGCGTCCTGCTTTAGGGAATTGGAGACAAAGGTGAGGTCCAGTATTCCACCTCTGTCGTGTGTTGGCTCATGATCGTTGAGCAGGGAGACATCTTCTTGGTCATTCAGCAGGCTCATGATGTGTCTGCCTGCAGCACAGGGGCGCTCATACCTGAATCTTGGGTGGTGCGCGTTGAAGTCGCCTCCTATTACCAAGTCACGATGACTGGTTAGCCCGAAGAGGGTAGTCAGGTCTAAGCTACCTTTCCGTGGTCTGTAAATGTTGTACAGGTCTATGCAGCTGCCTTGAAGTTGGATGTTAACAGCGAGGACGTCGACATCTTCGCCACAGCAGACCGGTCGGGTTATTTCCTTTGCTAATAGGTTTTTCCTGATGAAGGTGGCGCTGCCTCTGTTCTCCCCTGGAGACCAGTGCTGGTAGAATCCATTGTATCCTGAGATTTTTGGAGGGTGTTGCTCTGTGCACAGGGTTTCTTGAACCATGATGACATCAATGTTGTCAGTCTTGGCTATGCCTTCAAGATGTTGTACCTTGTGTCTGAGACCCTGGGCGTTCCAGTGTAGGATCCCGAGATTAGACATCTTGATGATTTGAGGAGGTGGAGGTGGTAGGAGTGGTGGGTTGTTGAGGCTGCTGGTGGGTTCTGGAGACGAGGGCGTTGGCGACAACGGAGTGGGCTACTTCGACGACTTGATTGTAGGCATCTTGGGTGGTGGCTCTGGTATCGAGGAGTCGGACGGCTGCCTGTACGGCTTGAATGAGAAGGTTGGTGAGCTCGTTTACTGTGAAGAGGGTTTGCTGTTTGGAAGAGGAGGCAGAGGAAGGTGTCTGGATAGGCTGTTTAGGTATGGGGGTGTGGGAGTTTTGTCTAGGGTCCCGGGACCTAGTGTGGTGAGTGGGTGTGTGTGTGGTCTGAGTGTTACGTGTGACTGCATTGTGTGTTTGGGTGTTGCGTGGGGTGGAGGTGTTGGTGTGAGTGTTGCGTGTGGGGTTGATGGGAGTGTGAGTGTTGTTTGGGGGGATGGTAGGAGTGTGAGTGTTGTGTGATGGGGTGGATGGAGTTGGTGTGGGGGTGGGAGCTGTAGGAGGTGTGATCTGTGTGTTAGGAGCTGGGTTGGTGTAGTGTGGTGGGTTTTGGTTGGGGAGGTTAGGTGTGAGTGGGGCAGGAGGGGGCATTTGCCAAGGATTGGAGGTGGGGGGAGGAGCTGGGGTGAAGTTGGGGGTGGTGTGATTGGTGACAGGGGCAGAAGGAGGGGTTCTTTGAGGAATCCTCTTCAGCCTTTCTGGGCAGCGGTTGTTCCATGCGTGATGGTTCCCTTTGCAGTTCGGGCACTTGGCAACTGTTGCTTCTTTTGCCTTGAATTTTGTAAGGCAGCGGTCGGTGGAGTGTTTCCCACTGCAGATTCCACATCTCTCTGGGAAATGGCAAGTATTCCTGTGGTGCCCAAATCTTTGGCACCGGAAACATCTTAGGGGTTCTGGGGTGTACTCTCTTATGTAGAACTTGCCCCAGATGCCGAGGTTTACTTGTGAAGGGGGTGGACCACAGATGTGGACCAGAACCTGCTTTGATGGAACGGTTTGGCCCTCTATTTTGGAGGAGCAACGTGAGGCAGCCGTAATGTACGTTTGCTTGGTCAGAAAGTCAACTGACCAAGCAACAGGGAAGCCAATGACTATGTATTTTCTTATTTTTAGTGCAGGGTTCAACTCTATCAAGTGTGGTGAGCCTAGGCTGCGGATCTTCTTTGCGGCTTCTGCTGAGGCTGGGTGGATAATGAAGTCACCCTGTACGTTAGGCTTTATTTTGCAGCCATGCTCGGTGAGTTGGTCTTCCAACTCTCTGATGAGGTCATATGCCTCTTTCATGGAAGGAGCCTCAACTTTGAACTTGGAAATGGGCTCTCTATCAGACTTCGGGGCTGGGGGGGGGAACTGGGGCAGCAGCACTCTCATGGCTACTGTTAGAGGCTGTCCTTGCCCTCTTCTTTCCCACAACCGTCCACCCCTCTTGAGGGGTGTCGAGTTCCATTCCCCCCTCTGGGGGGGAAGCAAGAGAAGCGGCTGAGGCCATGACTAGCAACTAGTCATGGATATCACAGATTTCACTATTTATATGTTATTTGCACTGTTTGTCAATTTGATTAATGCAGTATAGGGGCCTTATGGCTTGATCACTTCACTTAATTGCAACACTACAACACTTAATCACTTATACAGTCTTCTATCTTTCTTCCCAACTCTCGTGGGAGAGGGAAGTGAAAACAGAGATTTGCTCAGGACACAATAATGTGTGTTCAATTAAACAAGAAAAAACACAAGCACAAGAAAACAACAAAATAAAGCAATCTTTCTGTTTCTCTCTTTGGCTCTCGTGAGAGAGGAAGAAAAGAAAACAGATATACTTAGGTTATATATCCTTGTGAAGACTTCCCCCTCAGGTCAGGGATGGAGTGGAGGAGGTGAAGTTCACTTTGTTGGTAGGAAGAGGCTTCAACTACCTATCACAATAGATATAAAAACAAATTAGAAACCTGAACACTTTCTATTTTCCTTTTCTTCCCGACTCTTATAAAAGAGAGAGAAGGGCAGGAAAAATTATTTGGGGTATATCACACACACAGTCACTTGTTTTCACTAAAACAAAAATCGGGAACACAAAACAAAACAAAACAAAAGCAGTCTTTGCTTCTTTTTCTGGCTCTCGTGAGAGAGGAGGAAAAGAGGACAGAGATACTTATGCAGGTCCTATCACTACTGGAGCTGGAACCAGACTGTTGTTGGGAGTTAGTATGCTGTGGTCTCGGGGTCCCCTGTGCCAGGTAAGCTGCTGGGTGGTGTAGGCTTCTGCTATTGGCTGCTGGGTGGAGTCGGCTTCTGCTATTGGCTGCTGGCAGAGTGAGAGAGAGAGGTCCTTCCACTACTGGAGCTGGAGCTAGACTGTCATGGCATTCAGAGACAATATCAAGAGGTCTTCATCACTGTTTAAGAAAGAAACAACTGAAAAATTAGGTACAACTCTGGCTCTATTCCAGATGTCTGCGTGTTATTAGGAATATGAAGAAGGCTAGTCAAATGTAACTAACAAAATAGCTAAAATATATAAAAATGAACTTGCTATAAAATAATCCAGGTGTGTAAAAATAGCTGAATTTGGGCTAGTTTATAAAATAGTTTACTTTGTCCAATTAGCGTCCACTGAGAGCTGTTAAGATGACAGAAATTTAATATGGGAAAGAAGCCTTTTAAAAATGACTTCAAAACGAGCACAACAAGGATGGGAAGATGACCATATTCTAATCACATTTTTTGTACGTCAGGAAATAAGTTTCCTGAAGAAGGTAGGTATGTGGAGGAGGGAGGGCGAAAAAATGACTTCTAAACCACACCGATGTCACGACCTCTTTTCACGTCCTTGAAACGTGGCGGGAAGGAAGACAAAACAGCCATCCCAATCCGACGTTCAAATATATTTTCAGCCCTAATTTCTGTTCAAAGTTTGGCCAAAAAAGGATAATTCATTCCCCCAAAAAAACACAAATATGCTTTACGCAACTAGAAACTCCTGACTAACTCAAGGTTAGGCAAGGATACGCAAGCATGGCTGTGATAGACATAACTAATATTCAAATGTTGGCAACTCAAACACAAGACTAGTGTTTGCTGTAAAATACATATAAGAGAGAACAATGGTATAAACATTGTACACTGTCTTTCTGGGCTTGTACAGGACTAGCCGTATCTACCTACACTCTAGCCTGACAAAGGTAAGTTGGTGTGATAAAGTAATTTAGAGTGAATTAGTCATAAGGATGTGTTTAATATTATAATACATAGACACTATACATATAAACGAACGCGGATATAGAGATTTAAGCAAGAAGGGATACAATGTGATGTTATGAATATATAATAGTATTCGTGAAATATTCATGAGGCATTCTCTATATACTATTATTCTACACATATAATGACCACTGATGTACCTTTACTTTACATATGCTTTTAATTTTAATATCACTGACTATGCGTTCATGTTGTAACACATATTATTTCGAATATGTGTGTGTGTGTGTGTGTGCGGCCACTGTATATGTATAAATGCACACATATGTGTGTGTTTGTGTATGTGCGAGAGTACTTAATAGTATTCACCTAATTGTGCTCACGGGAAAGATCCCCAATCTTGTGTCGCACTGTTTCCCGGTTGGTTTAATATAATATGCATTATCATTTTTCATATATTTCTAGAGAAATTTTAATGAGTTTTGCGTTTACAGTTTCTTCACTTAGAGAATTCCAAATATCAGTGTGAGTGAGTGAGTGAGTGAGTGAGTGAGTGAGTGAGTGAGTGAGTGTGAGTGAGTGAGTGGGTATGCATACAAGCCTTTAAATTAAAATTAATATTTTATATTATTTTAAATTTTCTAATAGAGGGATCAACAAAACCAGGATATATACTATACAGCCATAGATTTATGAATGTTTATTAATACATATTAACATAAGCAAATCCGAATTCATGGGGACTGAAATTTCAATAAGGTCGCTTTCACACCAAAGTGGCACGTCGCACGTGGCATGCCACATGGCACGCCAGTTGAAAACGAACGTACAGATATATATGAAACCTTTCACACAGAAGTGGCGTGACACGTCCCATGTGCCGCGTGTGACCTGCGTGCCACTCTCAGAGTGGCACGCAAGTTGCACGTGGCGCATGGGAGTGACACGCCGCTTGTGTGAAAGGTTTCATATATTTCCGGATGTTCGTTTTCAATTGGCGTGCCACGTGGCATGCCACGTGCGACGTGCCACTTTGGTGTGAAAGTTGCCTAAGATAAACACCACAGCCTTTCCATAACCTAATTCCCATACAAACAAAAACAAGATACTCATTTAATATCATATAAAGATTACAATAATTAGACATATGGAGGCTTCTTATGTCATGCATCGTCAACACAGGCATGATTTCTCTTCGTCTTAAAAGCCATAACTACTCTCACTACATTACGAAACAAGTAAATAGTAATAGGGGTTTACTACTATACTACTAACTACTACAACTACCACTAAATACTACTACTACTACTATAATAATAATAATTATAATAATAATAATAACTTCAAAATACACTACTATTAGAAAATTTTAGCATAGTTCTGCATGGTAAGCATATGTTATCAATACAATACAACGCACGCACGCACACGCACACACACATACACACAGTCTTACACACACACACACAGTCTCTCTCTCTCACACACACTTATCGTGAAAGAAGGAAAAGCACTTTCAGTTTCATTTTAACTTTTCCTTTCTATTTTCATCCTTTTCTTACGAGTTATTTGTTTCCGTTACTTTCCATTTTAATTTCCACACAGGAAATTTGCTCTTCTTATTTTTATTTATTCTTATCCACCTTTTATAGCTCTATAAATTCGTTTTTTTTTCTGTCCGTCTTTTCTCTTTTTAACATTGTTAATTTACCCTTTCTTGCTTAAGTTATTTTCTTTAATTTTCGAGTGCCAATTTTTTTTAAATTTTCAATTCTATCAATTTATCTTTTTCTTCTTTAATTAATTTTCATATATATTTTCGACTGCCTTAGGTTTCCCTTCAAGTATTTTGTTTCTTCATATTATTGTGACACCAGAACGGGCCAAAAAATAATAAAATAAAACAGCCCTCATCAGGTCTGGGCACGAAGAATACATAAAATAAAGAGAAACAGAAACGGAGAGTGTAATGACTTGTCAGATGTGAAGGGATAATATGAGGTGGGTAACGAATATCCAAGAATATTCAGTGTTGCTGTAGGCATAGAAAAAGAACGGTAACTGAAGGCAGACTTAACATCGAACTGTCGTGGACAGACCTATTTAAGTTCAAAAAACCTTCAGCTGTAGTATCGCAACGGGCAGATGGTGCCATGGGCCAACCTACTACATTGCAAATCATTTCAAATTTCTTTTAAGTTTGTTTCCCGATCTTTATTGCATTTTCTTGTCGCTTATATTAACCGTTCTTAAATTCAACATTTTTATTTAATTTTAACATTCCTTGACATTTACAATTTTAATTTTACTCTAATTTCAAAAACTATTTTATGATTTCGATTTAATTTTATTTTAAATATATACTTTTTCTCTTTTATCAACAATTAATAAGCGGTAATTTAATAAAAAAAAATAAAAAACTACTTAAAATCGCATACTTGAATAAGCGGCACATTATTAAGAGAAAAAAAAAGTTAAAATCGTATAACCTGAAGGGGGGTTTACACGTCAAACGGTTCGTCGAACGCGGTTCGACAGACAAGTGTTTGAAGTGATGTTTGGACGTGTGAACGGGGTATTTGGTTGTCGAACACGGAACGTGTTCGACAACCAAATACCCCGTTCACACGTTCGAACATCACTTCAAACACTTGTCTGTCGAGCCGCGTTCGACGAACCGTTTGACCGTGTAAACCCCCCTTTAGACATAGAATATATCACTGAACAAAAGTACTCCCTCTCTTAAATCAAAGTATATACAGCAAGAGGGGAGTAAGCCAGCTTAATTCAATGCCGGTACCATAACCAGATCTATGGAGAGACGTTAGAGTCATAAAGAGGCATTCGACCTAAACACTTTAAACCAAGTTTAACAAGAGCGTAAAAGAAGCTAGCGAGATACAGTGACCCCATATGATGATTGGAAAAGCCACCGATACACAAGAAATAAGTTTATAGTACGATAAATAAACATGTCAAAAACCCAAAAACATGAAAAAAATAAAATAAAATTACATACGTTTTTGAGAATCAATTCATATAAATTACTTGGAAGAAGACATAAAACAGCAACAATCCCCCTTGTAAGGGGTGGCGGAGTCGAAGCACACACATTCACCAGAAGCTAGTATACCTCCATCACTCCTTTTAGCTCCTTGGGAATAGAGGGCTGCGATCCCCTTTGTAAGGGGGTGGCTCAGTCAAAGCACATATTTACCAGAAACAAATATACCTCGGGACTCCTTTTAGCTCCTTGGGGATAAAGGGCTGCCACAATGCCCCCCCCAACAGCCTGATTACCTCACCCACAGGGCAAGCGGGCAAGGACTTTAAGGGAAAGAGCCATAGCAAAATAGACAACAGCTGGTACACAAATAAGAACCGGAAATAAGTTAACAAATGTGGAAACGATATGAAAAAAAGACTCATGCTTGCAATACCACACACAAGCTCAAGGATTGGATTATTATGTTTGAAGAAAAACTTTGTAATAATTCAAGGGTACAAACAACACCACCTACTACTACTACTACTACTACTACTACTACTACTACTACTACTAATACTACTACTTCTACAACTACTACTACTACTAATAATAATAATAATAAATATGCTTACTATTATTATAATTATTATCATTATTATTGTTATTATCATTATTATTATTATTATTATTATTATTATTATTATTATTATTATTATTATTTGCTATCAAAGAGCATATGGACGTGTCATACAAAACAGGCACACAAAAAAAGATACGCAATAGTGAATAAAACACGAAACGGGATAGGAGACGGGGATGCTCTCTCTCTCTCTCTCTCTCTCTCTCTCTCTCTCTCTCTCTCTCTCTCTCTCTCTCTCTCTCTCTCTCTCTCTCTCTCTCTCTCCATGAAACACACATCTACCATCGATATCTACAAGAAAGTATAAACTCTACAGTGACTTGCATATAATTACGGAACGTGCGTAGAAGAGTGTATAAGACGGGAATCAATTTACGCTTAACGCACGCTTCCGCGTTCCAAGTAATCAAGAAATGATAAAGAGATGGAAAAGATCTGAGGTAATTATTGTGGAGAGAGAGAGAGAGAGAGAGAGAGAGAGAGAGAGAGAGAGAGAGAGAGAGAGAGAGAGAGAGAGAGAGAGAGAGAGAGAAGGAGCATGGGTGGAGTGAATTCAGAACAATAGTGACATTTGCGGTGAAGATAATGGTTGTTGGTACAGTGATGAGGGTGACAGTAAAAGCAGCAGCAACAGTAGTAGTAATAGTAGCAGCAGTAGTAGCAGTAGTAGTAGTAGTAGTAGTGCCAACTGCCTCTGTGCTCTAGTTGCAAAATGAATGATCTTGACGAAAACTATTCAAATATATATGAAATAGAAAATTAGCGATATAATAGAGACGGTAAAATCAATTACGCAATAAATATTCATAAAAAATGCAAGGAATTTGCGGTATGTTACGTAAGCATATAACATTTCTTACATGACATTCTCTTTAAAATAAGTGGACCATATGGTACAGTATATAAAAAAAATAGTAATATTTTTTTACTACTACTACTGTTGCTACTATTACTAGTACTACTACTGCCAAGGACGATTTTTACAGCGTCTAAACATTCATATTAATCATGTTCATTTTCTTTCCTGGGTAATTTCAATGCCACAATGGAAAATTATCATTATGTATGTTGCTTGAAATTACTGTGTACTTATACAATATGTACGTATTTAATTACTTCACATCTTATTTGCACTAAGTGTTTTAATTTATTAAATATATAATATACATATTTATTTCTTCT
Organism: Halocaridina rubra; assembly: GCA_037179515.1. Taxonomy (NCBI): domain Eukaryota; kingdom Metazoa; phylum Arthropoda; class Malacostraca; order Decapoda; family Atyidae; genus Halocaridina; species Halocaridina rubra. The sequence continues at coordinate 34,423 of JAXCGZ010000713.1, forward strand.
CTCTTCTACAAGTACTGCTGTCAAGGGCAACATCACAAGAGACTAAAATAAACTCAAGTAATTAATTTAAAAAGTTCAATGTTAAAGAAAAGTATATTTTTAATCATAAAAACAAGTAGCTTTATTTCAAATAAAAGGGAGTATTTATAAACTCTACCTTTTAGTTTATTTAAAAAAAATGTCTTATTTCAAGTCTGTATATAATAAACAGTCAATTTCTTCTTTCTGTCAAGTAGGAATTATACTATATTAAACGAAATTTAATCCTAAACAATAATAAGACTACTTGCTTTTTAAGCCATGATATTTTCATTTAATAAAAATCAAAGATTGTTCAGTGAAGAACTCGTACCACAGACGGAAATAATGCAATAAATTAAAAGTTTATATATTTGGAGAGACAACTTTAGGTTTGAGTACAATGTAATGAAGTCTGAAGTACAAAGCAGTAATTAGGAAGGAAATACTTGTGTGTGTGTGTGTGTGTGTGTGTGTGTGTGTGTGTGTGTGTGTGTGTGTGTGAGAGAGAGAGAGAGAGAGAGAGAGAGAGAGAGAGAGAGAGAAGAGAGAGAGAGAGAGAGAGAGAGAGAGAGAGAGAGAGAGAGAGAGAGAGAGAGAGAGAGAGAGAGAAATTACTTAACAATTACGAGAAAATACTTGAAAGAAAAAATACGAAGTATAAAGACCGAGTGAAATATATTTTGATGAATTATTACATTCTGAAGACAAGCCACGATGTATGGGGGAAGACAATTACAGAGAAACCTTGACACAAAACCAAGCATTTTTCTTCTTTTATTGCCCTCATAATTACCAAGTACTTGCGTGGTTATATGGTGTGATGAGGACGCAGGCAAAGGACAGACTAAGGCCCAATTTCTTAAACAGTGTAAACCTAGGATACCCTATTGTTAGTTAGCTAGACACACACAAATGGATTTCATAAACGCATCTGACGCGGTTCTGGGTATGGCTAAGATCCCGTACGGGATCCTAGCCATACACAGAACCGCGTCAGATGCGTTTATGAAATCCATTTGTGTGTGTCTAGCTAACTAACAATATGGTGTCCTAGGTTTACACTGTTTAAGAAATTGGGACTAAGGCTAACCAAAATTATTTCTTTTTTTTTTTTAACTTAACGATGGAGATGACTCTTTTTCAGACATAATTGAAAGTTAATTCATCTGAACAGATCGCGCTTGTTCAGACGTATCTGAGCGAATGTAATGCACAGACTTAGAGGCAGAAAATATGTTTGGATTGTTTAGACATGATGGCTAGGGCAAAACATACAGTACATTCTTTAACATTCAAGAGGTAAAGAGGTTGAATCGCTAAGAGTTAAATTTATAAATTAAAGAGTTAATAATGTGTAAATCAATGATTGGTAGAAAAAGAAATTCCTTTTATCAAATGCATTCTAGAAAGTTTTCTTTGAACGATATTTAGTTTTCTACAATGAACCAAGATACGAAAAAAAAAAACAAAATAATTTAAAAAAAATATATATATATATTTAATATCTCTACGAATGACCCATTGATCAATAATAAGTAATAGGAGCCTTAAAATGCCTGAAAATCTTTAAAATACTAATAATAAGTAATACAAAAATTATTATATAACAAAAAAAAAATCTAAAAGTATAATAACGACATGACAAAAATTGAACTAAAACAATTAAACCATTTTAAAACCTATTTCATAATAGTGATGATGTATTACTCTTAAAAAAAAAATCAATTCAGCTTTGTAAATCACCGTATCACGCATTCTGTTGCGTCATTTTTTTTTTTTTACGCGCGTGAACATGGTTACGCAGTTCGCTCTTTTGGACGACGTTTGTAGTCCATAGCCAAGAGGTCTTTGGCCCGTGAACATTCATTCAACAGCTACATTCACTCCGGGACGGACTGAAATCACACTGTAATAGTCTCAGTTATATTAACGGAAGTGTGTGTTATTTTTTCTGGGCACTGAAAGATTAAAAAAATAAAGAATGAGATCACTAGAGTGAAATATGATAGAAAATATATTATAATATTCTCAGTTATGCTAACGAAAATAATGTTATTATCAGGACACTAATATATTAGTGTATATTTCTATAGAGAAATATAACTGAATATATACTATAATATTCTCAGTTATATTAACGATAGAAAGTGTTATTTTTTATTGGGTTACTATATAAATATATTAAAACATCAGATCATTATAGTGAAATTTTAAAAGTAATTGTAATATTCCTCAGTTATATTAAGAAATAAATGTGTTTTTCTGGGTAATATAATACTAAAAATTAAAAAAGCGAGATTATTGTGAAATTCAATTGTGTTATTAATACACACAGTTTATATATATATATATATATATATATATATATATATATATATATATATATATATATATATATATATATATATATATATATATATATATATACACACACACACATACACATATATATCAAGGAATAACATAGTGATAAACAAAACAAAACAAAAACAAAAACAAGACTAGAATGGGAGAAATTAATGGGGTTTGAACTTATTACAATAATTTCTTTTTTTTTTATTTACCAGTAGTAAAAACATAGCAATGACGATGAAAACAAAAAACGGAAAATAAGTGTACAAAAATAAAGTAAATATCTAAAACCCATTGAAGTTTATCAGGAGACAAATAAGCGAGTGTGTGTGTGTGTGGCTACGAAGTTTAAGAGTTCCTAAGTCAATATTTACCGTTCTGGAAAGTGAAAGAGGGAAATTAATTCGGGAATTAAGACGGGAAAGAACAGAGTAATTGTTGGGATTTTTGTGTGTAGTACATTACATGTGGAATTTGCATATATTCGCGTCGTGCAATTTTCGTTTAATTCTTATTAATAAAGAGTTTTCCATTTCCATATCTAGGCGCTAATGAAGAACTGGAACCTGACTACACAAAATATTGAACTATATTAACAATAAAATAATAATAAAAAAAAAATAACCTAACCTAACCGAAGAATTAGGACCTATAAAAATTTCAGGTCCCAAGTCCACATAAGGTCTTACATTTGGAAATATTTGCGATTAAATAGTGATCTTATACTTAACATACTCTTATTGGTGCAATGACTTTCTTTTTAATTATTGTCAAGTTTACTTTCTTGGACATAAAAATCTCTTTCTAAACAGGTGATTTGGGATACCTCCAAAAATTAATGAGATTCTTTCCAATTAATGATAATATATTTCTTTCTCCTACAGGAGTTTAGTGTAGGGCCAAAAATGCTTTTGGCGCGACTCGTCTTCGTCCTGCTGGCTGTCAGTTTGACCCTGCTAGTCGCTGTAATGGAGGCCTTTGTGCTGTGTCCAAAGTTCCCCTCTTGCTGCTACCCTTACGATACCTGCCACGCGCTCTGTCCCTCCTGCAGGGAAGCTAGGTTCTTCAGGAATGGCATAAGGATACGACCTAAAAACAAAGTCCCGCCTTGTACCGTCGGTGGGAATTCCATCAATCCAGATCCTTTTGCATTTCCTAATTCACCTATATTCCCTTATCCTCCCATATGCATTTAACCAAGCTCATTTTCTATAGTTTTTCTTTGTTTTTCATCTGTAAATCACTTTATAGCAATGTGTCACCTAGTTCTTGTTCGCTGACTTCGTTCTAATTTAATTCTGGAGGTCACCATTCTTTTCTACAACATGTTTTTGTGAGTTCTCTCCAAATCAAGGATGATCCTTGAAAAACATGGCATTACTAGACATCACTTCGTTAACATACTATCAAAATTTACCTTAAATTTACATGTGGCACAAAGGTCTTATGGACATTAGAAGATTCAAAAGCAGTGAACACAGAAGGTGCCACATATATAATGAGCCTTGATTTGGTTAGTTCTCACACAAACAACTGTGTTAGAAAGAATGCTATCAATATCTTTCAAGCTTTGCTATATAAGCTTAGTGTATCATCTATATTCCTATCAGAACCAACTAATATAAACCAAGTTCTATATGACACTTCCTGTCCCAGCCTCTCCTAGCTTTCCTCTATGGTGAAGCTGAGGGTGAGTCGTAGCCGGAAGGGGGACAGAGACTTCAAGGTAGACCTAAGGTATCCGGCATTTTAGGTACTACTTGGAGTCGACCAGCACTCTGTGAGTTTTAACACACTATGCAGTATGTGGAGAACCTCTGTGAGGCTGCCCATATTGTGCTCAGATTTGTACAGTGTATTTATTAACAACCAGTTAATGGATTTAGGCTCAAGTGAGTCAAGTATAAATAAAATAATAATATTAATGATGGACTACTTTTTTTTACCCCAAAGTTTTTTGGTTTGCATGACGGACTCCCCACCTGAATGCTCATTAACCATGTAAATAGAAAACGAAGAAGAAAGATTCACATCTATTAATAATTCCTAGGTCAAAGTTCTGAAGATAAAATAAAATTTTCAATAATTAGTCAGCATTCATATTCAGAGAAGAGGGATCGCCGTGACATGGTGGTATCGAGCCGAATTTACTTCGTCAAGTCTTCGGTTCGAGACCGGCCACGGTCTGAGGTTAGAGAGGGCATTCACTCAGGGTAACGGTAACATTCTGTCAAAACCAAAGCACCATCCTAGCCTTACTAGAAAAGGGAGTCCGTGACGTAAAACTAGATCATCTGTAATCAGATAAGTATGAACATCAATTATATTTTTTAAGGATATTATATAGAGACTGAAATATCCAAGAGAAAAATATATTAATTTCAATAAATTTATATGTATATCCTTTCTCGTAATACAGTCCTCAACATACATTTTTTCTGTTAAGTATCATCTGTTCTTAATTCTACCTTTCACCAAAATACCCAACGGCTGAGAGGTCAAAGGTCAATAACCCTCAAAAAATTTTGTGCTTTTACATATTTTAACATATCTTAATTCACCAACATACCAGTATTAACAGCTGGAGAAACCGTTAAAAACAGAATACATTCACATTTAGATAGGCCTAACTGAGTGAAAGGGTGAGAGAGTTCTCAAACACAAAAGGATACGCGAACTTAACCCGTAGGCCTATAGCCTAATCCGCCGTGCTTGACATTCAAAGATTATAACATTTTATATTTTTTGTTTGTATATCTTAGTTTATTTATATATATTTTTACACACGATATCTGGTATATCTACTATATTAGTTTATTAATATATTAGTTTATTATGTCTCTTTAAGTCTAACATAGAAGTAGATCCAAAGATCTGTCTTCATGACTTCTTCAAGGTATATAGTAACAAAAAAGTAACCACTGAAGCAGTTTGCATATGAAACAATATATTGTTAATTACAATGGCACAAATTTTTTATTCTCATTCAATTAAGAAACCATGAGTCCAGTTCTAGATTAAATTACTCTGTCAACCAGATAGGACTTGAGATATCAAGGTACAACTTTGGTCTGTTAATTATAAAAAAACTTTAATAAACAGGAGAGTAAGATAAGGGTGGAACAGCATCTTGAACAGCCCAGGCTTGATTAAGATCACTACCAATTTTCAGCAACAAATAATTGCAAGGAGCTGAAATGATCAAGTCTAAAACATGAAAAAAATTAGTTTTGTTTTTCTTGTGAAACCAAGCAACGATAGCTATGAATAAGAGGGAAACTTGGCTAGTAATGGATGGATAGACAGACAAGTGAAAGGATAAATAGAATGAATAAAGGATAGGTAAAGGATGGTAGTAATACATACACATAAAATATAATTTCTCAGTTGAGGAAACGATAAGGTCATTCACCATTGGCAGAGGATTCTATAGAATATTATGTTACAAAAAAGGAGTATTTGGGGCCACAGTAGCTCAGTGGTAGAGAGCGCTAGTCAGGAGGTGGTTAACGCGGGTTCGATGCCACCGCGGAACGTTAGGATGGGTATCCAATCTTAATACCAAGCTCTAATATTAATCTGAGTTTATGGATATCAAAGATTAAAAAAGAAAATATTGATCTCACAGCCTAATGACTTAGTAAGAAAATTTCTTTATAAGTTACAAAATATTTCAAATATAAAGACCGTAAAACTTAAATTCAAAACCAACCCTAGTTCTCAAGAGGATAGTGAGATACAGAGACCCCATGTGAACATGTGAAAAGTTGCTACAGAATAAGAAGATGAAAGGAAGAAGAACACGAAAAGAAGAATAAGAAGAACACGAAATTGAGAAGAAGAAGAAGAAGAAGAAGAAGAGAAGAAGAAGAAGAAGAAGAAGAAGAAACCGCCGCTATATGTCCCTGACTACACCAATAATGCGACACGTCTGCTTCCAGCACGATGATGTCACTATAGGAAGTGAGTGCAAAGTATGATGTGACAATGTGCTGCACTTCTTCTTCTTCTTCTTTTTGGACTAGGAGATGGGCATACAAAGGATTAGACAGCACTAGGCAAAATGAACACAAAAATTGTGAGAAAAAAATACTGTGAGGAATTCAGGTAAATAAAAAATGGATGATGATTTTATTTTTATTTATTTATTTATTTATGATGAGGGCTGAAAGGGATCAGGAAATTGGTCTCATTTTAACCCATATTAAAAAAGTCTAGCATATGGCAGTCCACTGGCAAAATAATGAAAAACTGCATGCATATTAGGTATATATATATATATATATATATATATATATATATATATATATATATATATATATATATATATATATATATATATATATATATATATATAGAGAGAGAGAGAGAGAGAGAGAGAGAGAGAGAGAGAGAGAGAGAGAGAGAGACAGAGAGAGAGAGAATACATTAGCCTCAACTTCATCCACACATAGGTAAATGGGCTTCACCATGTCTCGTTTCATATCTCAGATGTATTTAGACATGAAATGAAATCCATTGAGGGCAGGACTGTCAGCTGTTCTCCAATCCCTCCCTGTACCTTTTACATACGCTTCCTAAAATACGCGAAGCATACAGGTATATCTCTTTTAGTCCTCTAAATACATGTATGGAAACTATGTGTAAAATTCATACACTCATATACCAAGAATATCCCATGCAGTTGCCTGCTACGAACGCAGGAAATAAAGGGGTTAAATTCTTTATCCCCCAGCATACCATGTAGTAGGTTGACCCATGACACCAGCCGCCCGTGGCGATACTGCAGCTGAAGGGTCTTTTGGACTTAAATAGGACTGTCCAAGACACTTAGATGTTAAGTCTTCCTCCAGTTACAGTTCTTTTTCTATGCCTACATGCACACCGAATATTCTTGCATATACATTACAGGTCTCTATTTATCTCTTCACATCTGACAAGTCACAGCACTCTCCATTTCTGTTTCTCTTTGTTTTAATTTTTTTTTTTCGTGCTCAGGTCCGATGACGGCAGTTTTATTTTTTTTCAGTGCCCATACAGGTGTTACACTCATTAAAAAGTATTAGAACAAAATAAAGAAAATCCAAGTGAAATTATTTTCCCATATCAAATGGTCAAATTGGAAGTCAAGTACATAAATATTAAGAAAAAATAACAATCTGGTGCAGATTAAGTACAAGGAATTATTTATATACATGAGGGCAATAATATGTTGATAAACAGAAAGCTGAAATGCAAACATTTATCTATATATAACATCCATAATACCTCTTATGATAGAGTGGCTGACTCGAGGCAAAAAAAACCTTGACAAAGAAAAGTATTCCTCTTCTTACTATATATCACATATTTATTCTAATCCCCCTGCTCGAACACGTCTGCGTCCAACCCTATTCGAATTGTGACTAATAGTTACATATAAAACCGAACGATGTTAATTTTTTTCAGTGGTTCAGTAACAGAAAGTTATATCTCAACTTATCAATTTATATCTCTCTCTCTCTCTCTCTCTCTCTCTCTCTCTCTCTCTCTCTCTCTCTCTCTCTCTCTCTCTCTCTCTCTCTCTCTCTCTCTCTATATATATATATATATATATATATATATATATATATATATATATATATATATATATAATATATATATATATATATATATATATATATATATATATATATATATATATATATATATATATATATATAACATACAATAGCACAGTGAGTATAAAAATGGAATTCAGCAGGAGATGGGAAGCTAAAAGCTCTCTCCCATAAGTACAATTAGGTAAATATATTTCCGGTAAAAAAAAACCGAACCAATTAAATACACACATGCATACAAGCGCTTACACACATACGTACTGATAAAACAAATAATCTTTAAAACACATATAAGGAAGATCTACTTTTGTTTATTTGCTGTTTCGTGCGTCACAATTCTTCCCGTTAGAGTTGGAAACAGATATGTTAGAGCTGGGGAATTAAGTTTGGATCCCTTCCTAACGCTCCATGGTGGGCTCAATCACGGGTCTGTCACATCCAGAGCCGAGTGCTCAACTACCGAGCTCTAATATTAATCTACTGAAATTCGCTTTGGAAAAGCACAGACACCCCTTAAAAACTATTCACAGAAAACGGGAACTAGTAGATCCGTTTTCTAATAACATTACATTTAGAGGAAATGCAAAGGGAGGGAGTTAAAACGGCGGAATGGGGGGAGGGGAGATAATGGGGGAAAGGAAGATAATGGGAATGGTGAATCTTATCCACCCATTCATTCTCACTACGATTGGATGGGGTTGGTAAGGAAAAATGAGGAGAATGGGCGGGGGGAGAGAAATAGAGGGAAATATCCCCCAATTCACTCTCACTTTCTCCGGTCACGTCAAGGACAGTCGCACAACCTAACAGGAATAATAAAAACTTCGGGGAAAACGAAAGCGGGTGGTTTCATTATGCCAAACAGTCTTCTTCTTCTTCTTCTTCTTTTTGTTCTTCTTCTTCTTCTTCTTCCTGTTATTGGTCTTCTTGTTCTTGTTCTCCTCCTTTTCTTGTAGGTAAATATATATATATATAATATATATATATATATTATATATATATATATATATATATAATATATATATATATATATATATAGATATATATAATATATATATATAAATATATATACATATATATATATATATATATATATATATATATAAATATATATATATACTATATATATAATATATATATATATATATGTCGACTTCTATATATCACAATCAAAAGGACTGTAAATTCCGAGTATGTATGTACTTATTAAAAACACGAAAAAACTAATGTGTCTTTTTTAAAAATACTTCTACGTTTATATGTGCATACATTTACAAAAAAGAAGTAGTAGAAGAAGAAGAAGAAGAAAAGAAAGACATAGAAGAAGAAGAAGAAGAAGAAGAAGAAGAAAGAAAACACAGAAGAGGATATCAGGAAGTGATTTCAACATGCCCGGGGCGAGAATAAAAAACTAAAAAAAATAAAAGGAATTTTTGTATGAAAGGTTTGGCTTCCTGGGAAAGAAAACAGCACTTCATTATCCACCTATTATTATTATTATTATTATTATTATTATTATTATTATTATTATTATTATTATTACTATTATTATTATTATTATTATTATTATTATTATTATTATTATCATTATTATTATTGCAGTGAAAATTATCGTTGTTATTAATATTGGTATATATAATAATGTTTGCATTATTTGTATTATTACTAATAATGTGATCAGTATTGTTGCTATTGTTGTGTATTATTGTTATTATTATAATAATTATTATTATTATCATAATTATCATCATTATTATTTTAACAAATTACTATTATTACTATTATTATTATTATTATCATAATTATCATCATTATTATTTTAACTAATTATAATTATTATTATTATTATCATTATTATTATATTTATCATAGTTATTATTATTATTATTATTATTATTATTATTATTAATATTATTATTATTATTATAATGCACTAAAGCATAGAGCAAACAATTTTACCAAGCAAAGCTAATCATGCTTGCCTTACATAATAATTGCATCATACAATAACTGTATATATACCATTAGCAGTTCTTGTTGCTAAGATATCTCTATCTATACTGTATACGTTACCTTGTTCAACATCGATGCGATTAACGGGACATTATATAGCTATATTTAGTCAACCTTGGCTGCCATATAAGCCCTAGAAGTGGTTCTAAAACAACTATTAATAAAACATTAAAATGCGAGTAAAAAAAAAAAAACTAGCAACGTAGCTACATTTATCAGCCGGTGAATTTGATAAGTAAATTTCATTAGTAATAAGGAAGTGTGGTCGGTGTTGTTGATGTTGATAGAGGTAGTGTGTGTGTGTGTGTGTGTGTGTGTGTGTGTGTGTGTGTGTGTGTGTGTGTGTGTGTGTGTGTGTGCGTGTGTGTGTGTGTGTGTGTGTGTGTGTGTGTGTGTGTGTGTGTGTGAGTGACCGCGCGCATGTATATATGTATGTATGTATGTATGTATGTGTGTGTGTGTGTGTGTGTGTGTGTGAGCGAGCGCGCGCATGTGTGTGTGTGTGTAGAAATATAGGCGTGGTTAAGATTTTGAATGATTTTTCGAGAAGTTATGAATTTTTTTTTTTATTTAAATCCATATAGAGGCGTTGTAAACAGTGGCCCCATATAAGCATGGGCTAATAAAGCTAACGAAGAAGAATATAAGCATTGTTGAGAGTCAGGATAAAAAAAAAAGTGTCCATATTGTTGATGTAAAAGAAAGCAGAGTTAATAACATTTCTTGTTTTTTATTCATATATAGGCATGATTAAGATTTAGAGAAAAAATTGGGTTTACGTCTTGGGTATTAGGTGCTGTTTAAATATATATATATATATATATATATATATATATATATATATATATATATATATATATATATATATATATATATATATATATATATATGTGTGTGTGTGTGTGTGTTCCGGTTTTACGTCACGGACTCCCTTATCAACCAAGGGCTAGGACGGTTGCCTTCTTGCGAAGGACTTGTTTTGGCAAATGTAATCCTTACGCTGAGTGCATGCCTTTGCTAACCTCAGACCGTGACGGGGCGCGAACCCTCGACCTGACGCCTCAGAGTCGGAGGCGCTACCG
>JAXCGZ010000714.1:0-45434 GCA_037179515.1 Halocaridina rubra
AGGTAAGCCGAATATTACAGGAAAGAGAGGGCTGGGAAGATTGCATATTCCTAGACTTCCAGAAAGCGTTTGACACTGTTCCACATGGGAGACTTATTAGGAAGCTGCACTCAATGGCTAGAATAGGTGGAAATGTTTTGGAATGGATAAAAACTTACTTAGAAGGAAGGGAACAGAGGGTTAGAGTAAGACACTCAGTGTCTGAATGGAGAAGAGTTAGTAGTGGAGTTCCACAGGGTTCAGTTTTAGGGCCACTTTTGTTCCTTGTATATGTAAATGACCTACCAGAGTCTGTAAATTCATTCATGAATATGTTTGCAGATGTTGCAAAGATTGTGAAGAAAGTAAAAACCGAGAACAATGGTAAAGAACTTCAGGAGAATCTAAATAATCTGCATGAGTGGTCAGAAAAGTGGCTAATGAAATTCATTACTTCAAAATGTAAGGCAATGAGAATGGGTACAAGTGCAAGAAGGCCCAAGCTTGACTACTCGGTGGCTGGAGCACAACTTCAAGAGACAGAAAATGAGAGAGATCTAGGAGTAAACATACTGGCAGATTTGTCTCCAGAAATACATATAAAAAGCATAGTAAGGGCAGCATATGAATTCTTATCAAGTGTAAGGGTAGCCTTCAGGCACATGGACAAGGAAATGTTCAGAAATATTTATGTAACCTATGTGAGGCCAAAACTCGAATATTCAGCCCCCTTTTGGAATCCGAACTTGAAAAAGCACGCAGCTAAGCTTGAAAAAGTTCAAAGACATGAGACAAAACTGGTGCCAGAAATGCGCAATCTCAGTTATGATGAGAGGCTGAGGGAATTAGACTTACTATCACTCGAAGTTAGAAGATTGAGGGGGGATATGGTGACAGTCTTTAAATTCCTTCATGGTTATGATAGAGTGGATATTGATCGATAATTTGATATGGCAGGCTCTAGAACTAGAGGTCATAGTTTGAAGCTTCGTAAAATAATTCCTTGCAGGATGTAAGGAAATACTTTTTCATTGTAAGAGTAATTGATAATTGGAATTTGCTAAGCGAGCAGGTAGTTAATGCTATCTCAATCCATAGTTTTAATGACAGGTATGATATTTATGCTGGTCAAGGAAACTGGTCAATAGTTCAGAGCCGTATTCCTCCTTCCCTTTTTGAAGATAGGTATCACATTTGCTTGTTTCCAGCATCTTGGAATCTCCCCCGACTCCAGTGACTCCTTAAATATGATACTTAGTGCCACTGATATTGTGTTTGCGCACTTTTTAAGCATATGAGGGGATATGTCATCGGGACCTGTAGCTTTATGAACATCTAAACCCATCAGCGCTTTGCATACCTCTGTGGCTGTAAGGTTGATGTTCTCTAATACACAGATAATGTGTTGGATATTGAAAAAATTGAGTATGAACCACCAATTGGAAAGAGTGACCACTGTGTGTTGTTGATGGAGTATATCATTGAAGATATTCTTCCTGAGAGTAGAGGCACTGAGGACATGAGGAGGAACTATCGGAAAGGAGATTACATCAAATTGAATGAGCTTTTTGCAGTTATTGACTGGAGAACCTTATTTTACAACAAATCTGTACAAGAAATGTATGACATCTTTTGTGAGAAATATGGGAAGATAGTAGATTGCTGCATACCTGTCACCAAAGTAGGTGTAATTCATGCCAGAGAGAAATGGTTCGATAATGAGTGTAAAAGAGCTAAGGAGTGGAGAGACAAATGCTGGAAAAGGTATAGGAGGAGAAAAAACATAAATGCCTGGCAAACCTACAAAAGAGCAAGAAATGACTACCTAAGTAAAAGGAGAGAGGCAGAGAGAGACTATGAGAGGGACATCACCAGGAAGGCTAAATAAAATCCCAAGCTTTTCCACAGCTTTATCAGAGGAAAACTGAAGGTAAAAGAACAGGTTTTGAGGCTAAAGAGAGCAGATGGAAGCATCACTGAGACGGATGAAGAGATCTGCAAAGAATTGAACAAGGAGTTTCAGTCAGTATTTACAGTAGAAACTACCCCACCCCCTCAGATTGCAGTGATAGAAGCTCAAGGGCCGGTATTAGAGAACATCAACCTTACAGCCACAGAGGTATGCAAAGCGCTGATGGGTTTAGATGTTCATAAAGCTACAGGTCCCGATGACATATCCCCTCATGTGCTTAAAAAATGCGCAAACACAATATCAGTGGCACTAAGTATCATATCTAAGGAGTCACTGGAGTCGGGGGAGATTCCAAGATGCTGGAAGCAAGCAAATGTGATACCTATCTTCAAAAAGGGAAGGAGGGATACGGCTCTGAACTATAGACCAGTTTCCTTGACCAGCATAGTTTGCAAAGTTGTGGAGAAACTACTAAGGAAACATATCTCTCTTCACTTGGAATCCTTCAACCTTTTGTCAGTGAGGCAACATGGCTTCAGAGAAGGTAGATCAACAGTAACAAACTTATTAGAATTTTATGATGAGGTAAGCCAAATCTTACAGGAAAGAGAGGGCTGGGCAGATTGCATATTCCTAGACTTCCAGAAAGCGTTTGACACTGTTCCACATGGGAGACTTATTAGGAAGCTGCAATCAATGGCTAGAATAGGTGGAAATGTTTTGGAATGGATAAAAACTTACTTAGAAGGAAGGGAACAGAGGGTTAGAGTAAGACACTCAGTGTCTGAATGGAGAAGAGTTAGTAGTGGAGTTCCACAGGGTTCAGTTTTAGGGCCACTTTTGTTCCTTGTATATGTAAATGACCTACCAGAGTCTGTAAATTCATTCATGAATATGTTTGCAGATGATGCAAAGATTGTGAAGAAAGTAAAAAACGAGAACAATGGTAGAGAACTTCAGGAGGATCTAAATAATCTGCATGAGTGGTCAGAAAAGTGGCTAATGAAATTCAGTACTTCAAAATGTAAGGTAATGAGAATGGGTACAAGTGCAAGAAGGCCCAAGCTTGACTACTCGGTGGCTGGAGTACAACTTCAAGAGACAGAAAATGAGAGAGATCTAGGAGTAAACATACTGGCAGATCTGTCTCCAGAAATACATATAAAAAGCATAGTAAGGGCAGCATATGAATTCTTATCAAGTGTAAGGGTAGCCTTCAGGCACATGAACAAGGAAATGTTCAGAAATATTTATGTAACCTATGTGAGGCCAAAACTCGAATATTCAGCCCCCTTTTGGAATCCGAACTTGAAAAAGCACGCAGCTAAGCTTGAAAAAGTTCAAAGACATGAGACAAAACTGGTGCCAGAAATGCGCAATCTCAGTTATGATGAGAGGCTGAGGGAATTAGACTTACTATCACTCGAAGTTAGAAGATTGAGGGGGGATATGGTGACAGTCTTTAAATTCCTTCATGGTTATGATAGAGTGGATATTGATCGATAATTTGATATGGCAGGCTCTAGAACTAGAGGTCATAGTTTGAAGCTTCGTAAAATAATTCCTTGCAGGATGTAAGGAAATACTTTTTCATTGTAAGAGTAATTGATAATTGGAATTTGCTAAGCGAGCAGGTAGTTAATGCTATCTCAATCCATAGTTTTAATGACAGGTATGATATTTATGCTGGTCAAGGAAACTGGTCAATAGTTCAGAGCCGTATTCCTCCTTCCCTTTTTGAAGATAGGTATCACATTTGCTTGTTTCCAGCATCTTGGAATCTCCCCCGACTCCAGTGACTCCTTAAATATGATACTTAGTGCCACTGATATTGTGTTTGCGCACTTTTTAAGCATATGAGGGGATATGTCATCGGGACCTGTAGCTTTATGAACATCTAAACCCATCAGCGCTTTGCATACCTCTGTGGCTGTAAGGTTGATGTTCTCTAATACACAGATAATGTGTTGGATATTGAAAAAATTGAGTATGAACCACCAATTGGAAAGAGTGACCACTGTGTGTTGTTGATGGAGTATATCATTGAAGATATTCTTCCTGAGAGTAGAGGCACTGAGGACATGAGGAGGAACTATCGGAAAGGAGATTACATCAAATTGAATGAGCTTTTTGCAGTTATTGACTGGAGAACCTTATTTTACAACAAATCTGTACAAGAAATGTATGACATCTTTTGTGAGAAATATGGGAAGATAGTAGATTGCTGCATACCTGTCACCAAAGTAGGTGTAATTCATGCCAGAGAGAAATGGTTCGATAATGAGTGTAAAAGAGCTAAGGAGTGGAGAGACAAATGCTGGAAAAGGTATAGGAGGAGAAAAAACATAAATGCCTGGCAAACCTACAAAAGAGCAAGAAATGACTACCTAAGTAAAAGGAGAGAGGCAGAGAGAGACTATGAGAGGGACATCACCAGGAAGGCTAAATAAAATCCCAAGCTTTTCCACAGCTTTATCAGAGGAAAACTGAAGGTAAAAGAACAGGTTTTGAGGCTAAAGAGAGCAGATGGAAGCATCACTGAGACGGATGAAGAGATCTGCAAAGAATTGAACAAGGAGTTTCAGTCAGTATTTACAGTAGAAACTACCCCACCCCCTCAGATTGCAGTGATAGAAGCTCAAGGGCCGGTATTAGAGAACATCAACCTTTGGGCCACAGAGGTATGCAAAGCGCTGATGGGTTTAGATGTTCATAAAGCTACAGGTCCCGATGACATATCCCCTCATGTGCTTAAAAAATGCGCAAACACAATATCAGTGGCACTAAGTATCATATCTAAGGAGTCACTGGAGTCGGGGGAGATTCCAAGATGCTGGAAGCAAGCAAATGTGATACCTATCTTCAAAAAGGGAAGGAGGGATACGGCTCTGAACTATAGACCAGTTTCCTTGACCAGCATAGTTTGCAAAGTTGTGGAGAAACTACTAAGGAAACATATCTCTCTTCACTTGGAATCCTTCAACCTTTTGTCAGTGAGGCAACATGGCTTCAGAGAAGGTAGATCAACAGTAACAAACTTATTAGAATTTTATGATGAGGTAAGCCAAATCTTACAGGAAAGAGAGGGCTGGGCAGATTGCATATTCCTAGACTTCCAGAAAGCGTTTGACACTGTTCCACATGGGAGGCTTATTAGGAAGCTGCAATCAATGGCTAGAATAGGTGGAAATGTTTTGGAATGGATAAAAACTTACTTAGAAGGAAGGGAACAGAGGGTTAGAGTAAGACACTCAGTGTCTGAATGGAGAAGAGTTAGTAGTGGAGTTCCACAGGGTTCAGTTTTAGGGCCACTTTTGTTCCTTGTATATGTAAATGACCTACCAGAGTCTGTAAATTCATTCATGAATATGTTTGCAGATGATGCAAAGATTGTGAAGAAAGTAAAAAACGAGAACAATGGTAGAGAACTTCAGGAGGATCTAAATAATCTGCATGAGTGGTCAGAAAAGTGGCTAATGAAATTCAGTACTTCAAAATGTAAGGTAATGAGAATGGGTACAAGTGCAAGAAGGCCCAAGCTTGACTACTCGGTGGCTGGAGTACAACTTCAAGAGACAGAAAATGAGAGAGATCTAGGAGTAAACATACTGGCAGATTTGTCTCCAGAAATACATATAAATGGCATAGTAAGGGCAGCATATGCATTCTTATCAAATGTAAGGGTAGCCTTCAGGCACATGGACAAGGAAATGTTCAAAAATATTTATGTAACCTATGTGAGGCCAAAACTCGAATATGCAGCCCCCTTTTGGAATCCGCACTTGAAAAAGCACATAGCTAAGCTTGAAAAAGTTCAAAGACATGCCACGAAACTGGTGCCAGAAATACGCAATCTCAGTTATGATGAGAGGCTGAGGGAATTAGACTTACCATCACTGGAAGCTAGAAGAGTGAGGGGGGATATGGTGACAGTCTTTAAATTCCTTCATGGTTATGATAGAGAGGATAGGGATCGATATTTTGATATGGCTGGCTCTAGAACTAGAGGTCATAGTTTGAAGCTTCGTAAGAAAACTTCTTCGCAGGATGTAAGGAAATACTTTTTCAGTGTAAGAGTAGTTGATAATTGGAATTCGCTAAGCGAGTAGGTAGTTAATGCTATCTCAATCCATAGTTTTAAGGACAGGTATGATAAGTATCACTAAGTCTAAAATGGAACCGATGAGGAGACGGGAAGATACGAGCTTTGGACTCTTTCCCGTAAACACAATTAGGTAATCACAATTAGGTAATCACACGTAACCAATGTGAGGCCAAAACTCGAATATGCAGCCCCCTTTTGGAATCCGCACTTGAAAAAGCACATAGCTAAGCTTGAAAAAGTTCAAAGACATGCCACGAAACTGGTGCCAGAAATACGCAATCTCAGTTATGATGAGAGGCTGAGGGAATTAGACTTACCATCACTCGAAGCTAGAAGAGTAAGGGGGGATATGGTGACAGTCTTTAAATTCCTTCATGGTTATGATAGAGTGGATAGGGATCGATATTTTGATATGGCTGGCTCTAGAACTAGAGGTCACAGTTTGAAGCTTCGTAAGAAAACTTCTTCGCAGGATGTAAGGAAATACTTTTTCAGTGTAAGAGTAGTTGATAATTGGAATTCGCTAAGCGAGGAGGTAGTTAATGCTATCTCAATCCATAGTTTTAAGGACAGGTATGATAAGTATCACTAAGTATAAAATGGAACCGATGAGGAGACGGGAAGATACGAGCTTTTTTCTCTTTCCCGTAAACACAATTAGGTAATCACAATTAGGTAATCACACACATATATATATATATATATATATATATATATATATATATATATATATATATATATATATATATATATATATATATATATATATATATATAGCAATATCCTTCCCATCTATATTAACTTGATAGTTAGTTTGATACAGGAAATAACTGAATAGTTAAATAAATATGAAAAATAAACCTGTCAACACTACTGAATTAAGTTGCCAAGTAGCACAGCTGTCTTATTTTTTTCTTTTTGCTTTCTCTTTTAATATTTTGTATATTGTATAAATTGGGTTAAATAAAAAGTCTGATCCTGTGATAACATACCTTGGTTAGCAAGTGATTAATATTTCTTTTTTTCTGAAATGACCGGTTTATCAGTTAAGAAGAATATATAGCAGAAGCAGGTGGGTGTCTCCTCAGATACAAATTCGAACTTTCCTTCAAGTGAACTTTTACTTTGCTTTTTTTCCCCTCAAATTACCAAAGTCAAATTTTATGTTAGGAAGTGTGTTTCCAGAAAAGAGATAAATTGAGTAACTAAATAGCACTCATATGAAGATATGAAATTCTGTGTGAAGCTTAAATAGAAGCTTTTCTCTTTCTTTCTCTCTTTTTTCTTCTTCTCTCTATATTCTGTGAAAGGAAATACTTGAAAATGAGGCCATCTCTGTCCCAACCTTCCCCCATACAATGTCTGGGGAGGGATGGTAGAGGATCTCCATGGGATGTAGCAGGGGGGGGGGAGTAGCTATTGGGAGATTAAAACAGAAAATCAAGGAATTAGAGACAATGGTTATAAACCTTGATGATAACATTCGGAGTATGGATAGAGATATGAAAGAGAATGAAACACTCAGAGAGAAAATATGATTTTTGGAGGAAGCAAATAAAGCACAAGGGCAAGAGAGAATAGAACTAGAAAAATGAATAAAGAAGCTGGAGGGGGAAAATACTGAACTAGAAACCAGAATTTCTTAACAAGAAGATAGCAACAAACAGCTGAATTACAACCTAAATGAATTAAATGTTAGTTCATTGCTCTCTTCTGAGAGGGATGAGATTGCAGCTTGGAATGCCCAGATGAAGGAAAACATTGACCAGTTTAGAAGAGTTTCAGGAGCAGAATACGCAACATGATGCCATGAAAACTTCCTTTGCAGATGTACTAAAGGGGAATGTGACAGTAAAAGAGGCTGTGAAAGTGTTGGCACTGGAAAACATGCAAACAGTTGACTATAAAGTAACACCAATAAAAAAAAATGAAAGACGTGATGGAAAAGGCAAATCCACTGATTAAAGAAGCACTTGATGAAGAGAAGATAGAAGTAATCTCAGGCATAAAAAAATCTCAGGAGTCAACATGGCAGTGAAGAGTTGAAGAAAATAAAGCTAGGGTTGTAGACCTGATAAGAAAACTTGAAGTAGTTTGAGATCCTGAGGATATTGTAAGCATTCACCAACTAGGTAAATATTCTAGGGAGGGAAAGCAGAAACCAACAAAAGTAACCTTTGAGAGTGGGGACACATGTAGATATATATTGATGAGGAAAAAAGCCTAAAAGACCTTCAAGAGTTCAAAGAAGTTTTCATTAGACGACACAGAATATAGGAAGAGATGGAAAGGATCAAAAACTAGTTGCAAGAGGCTAGAAGGTTAAATGAGGAAAGAAATGAAGAAGGGAAGAAAAATTTTCATTTCAGAGTTCTTCCAGACAAAGGGGAGATAAAGAAGATAATGACAGAAGATCAGGGGATGGGACCTCATTAGGATTGTTATACATAAATGCTGATGGATTAGCTGGTAAGACAGTAGAATTAAAAGATAGGATTCACTACAGTAAGGCAGATATAGTAGTAGTTACAGAGACTAAGACGAAGGCGGACGCCTTCAAATACCTCGGCTTCTACGTAACGAAGGATGGAGACCTAGAGAGAGAGATTGATCATAGGATCCAGGTTGCGTGGAACAGCTGGAAGAGAACATTAGGGGTGCTATATGACAAGAAAATCAGTGCTAGAGTGAAAGGAAAAGTGTACAAGTCAGTTGTGAGACCAGTGTTGCTGTACGGAGCAGAGACGTGGCCGGTGAAAAAGGTTCAAGAAAGGAAGATAGATGTCGCAGAAATGAGAATGCTGAGGTGGATGTGTGGGGTGATGAGGGAGGACAGGATACAAAATGACCGGATCAGAGGTATAGTGAAGGCGGTGGAGGCATCGGCGAAAGCGCAGGAGAGGAGATTATAGTGGTACGGTCATGTGAAGAGGAGAGAAGAAGATTACGTGGGTGTGAGAGTGATGGAGATGGGCGTGCAGGGGAGACGTAGATGAGGAAGACCTAAACTACGGTGGAAGGACCGACTGAAGGAGGATCTCAGAGAGAGACAGCTAGGGGAGGAGCAAGTGATGGACCGGAACCAGTGGAGATGACTAGTGAAGAGATGCGACCCCATATGAAAATGGGAACGCAAATAGAGGAAGAAGAAGACAGAGACTAAGTTGAGTGAGGACATAAAAAGTAAAAGGTTTTCCTAAGGGCTTCAGAATATTAAGGTTTGAAAGCTCTGAGAGGACTGGTGGAGGGATAGCACTGCTCATAAGTATAAGGATTCAGGTTGAAGAAATAAACTATAGAAAGTGCGTTCAAGGAATTTCTTGTTGCTTGCGTTAATACTAGGCCAGAGAACATTATAATAGCTATTGTATATAACCCACCAAGGAACCAACATAGACTAGAAGTTTATGAGGAAAGTCATATAGGTACTACTGAAGTCATAAACTCAGTTGTTAACAAGGCATGGCAGTGAAAATGAAGGATTTTGATTATTGGAGATTTTAATCATAAAGAGATAGATTGGATAAATCATGACCTACACAACGGTGAAGACTCATTCGGGGCGAGATTCCTACACCAACACGTACTGGAGCAAGCGAGGGCCAAGGGTGGAGATAACCCATCAGTATTTGATCTAGTATTCACAGATAACGTTTTCGATATTAAAAAAAATTAGTATGAACCATCAATTGGAAAGAGTGACCACTGTGTGTTGTTGATGGAGTATATCATTGAAGATGTTCTACCTGGAATTAGAGGCACAGAGGACATGAGGAGGAACTATCCAAATGGAGATTACATCAAAATGAATGAGCTTTTTGCAGTTATTGACTTGAGAACCTTATTTTACAACAAATCTGTACAAGAAATGTACAACATCTTTTGTGAGAAATATGAGAAGATAGTAGATTGCTGCATATCTGTCACCAAAGTAAGTGTAATTCATGCCAAAGAGAAATGGTTTGATAATGAGTGTAAAAGAGATAAGGAGGGGAGAGACAAATGCTGAAAAAGATATAAGAGGAAAAAAAAACATAAATGCCTTGCAAACCTACAAAAGAGCAAGAAATGATTACCTAAGTTAAAAAAGAGAGGCAGAGAGAGACTATGAGAGGGACATCAACAGGAAGGCTAACGAAAATCCTACTCATTTCCACAGCTTTATCAGAGGAAAACTGAAAGTAAAAGAACAGATTTTAAGGCTTAAGAGAGCGGATGAAAGCATCACTGAGACGAATGAAGAGATATGCAAATAATTGAACAAGGAGTTTCAGTCAGTATTTACAGTAGAAAATACCTCACCCCCTCAGATTGC
This sequence comes from Halocaridina rubra, assembly GCA_037179515.1. NCBI lineage: Eukaryota > Metazoa > Arthropoda > Malacostraca > Decapoda > Atyidae > Halocaridina > Halocaridina rubra. The sequence goes on from JAXCGZ010000714.1 coordinate 10,312, forward strand.
AGAGATAGAAGCTCATAGGCCAGTATTAGAGAACATTAACATTTCAGCCACAGGGGTATGCAAAGAGCTGATGGAATTAGATGTCCATAAAGCTACAGGTCCTAATGATATATCCCCTCATGTACTTAAAAAATCCCCAAGCTCAATATCAGTGGCACTAAGTATCATATTTAAAAAGTCACTGGGGTCAGAGAAGACTCCAAGATGCTGGAAACAAGCAAGCGTGACACCTATCTTCAAAAAGGGAAGGAGGGATACGGCTCTAAGCTATAGATCAGTTTCCTTGACCAGCATAGTTTGCAAAGTTATGGAGAAGCTACAAAGGAAACATATCTCTCTTCACTTGGAATCCTTCAACTTTTTGTCAGTGAGACATGACTTCAGAGAAGGTATATCAACAGTAACAAACTTACTAAAATTTTATGATGAGGTAAGCCAAATCTCACAGGAAAGAGAGGGCTGGGCAGATTGCATATTCCTAGACTTCCAAAAATCATTTGACACTGTTTCACATGGGAGACTTATTATGAAGCTGCAAGCAATGGCTAGAATAGGTGGCAATGTCTTGGAATGGATAAAAACTTACTTGGAAGGGAGGGAACAGAGGAATAGAGTAAGACACTCAGTGTCTGAATGGAAAAGAGTTAGTGGTGGAGTTCCACAGGGTTCAGTTTTAGGGCCACTTTTGTTCCTTGTATATGTGAATGACCTACCACATTCTGTAAATTCATTCATGAATATGTTTGCAGATAATGCAAAGATTGTGAATAAAGTAAGAAACGAGAACAATGGTAGAGAACTTCAGGAAGATCTAAAAGGTCTGCATGAGTGGTCAGAAAAGTGGCTAATGAAATTCAATACTTCAAAATGTAAGGTAATGAGAATGGGTACAAGTGCAAGAAGACCCAAGAGATCTAGGAGTAAGCATACTGGCAGATTTGTCTACAGAAATACATATAAATAGCATAGTAAGGGCAGCATATGCATTCTTTTCAAATGTAAGGGTAGCCTTCAGGCTCACGGACAAGGAAATGTTCAGAAATGTTTATGTAACCTATGTGAGGCCAAAACCTGAATATGCAGCCCGCTTTTGGAATCCGCAATTGAAAAAGCATGTAGCTAAGCTTAAAAAAGTTCAGAGACATGCCATGAAACTGGTGCCAGAAATATGCAACCCCAGTTATGATGAGAGGCTGAGGGAATTAGACTTACCATCACTCAAAGCTAGAAGATTGAGGGGGATATGGTAACAGTCTTTAAATTCCTACATGGTTATGATAGAGTGGATGGGGATCGATATTTTGATATGGCTGGTTCTGGAAGTAGAGGTCATAGTTTGAAGCTTCATAAGAAAATTTCTTTGCGGAATGTAAGGAAGTACTTTTTCAGATTAAGAGTAGTTGATAATTGGAATTCGCTAAGCGAGGAGGTAATTAATGCTATCTCAATTAAAAGTTTCAAGAACAGGTATGATAAGTATCACTAAGTACAAAATGGAACCAGTCAGGAGAAGGGAACATACGAGCTTTGGGCCCTTTCCCGTAAACACAATTAGGTAATCACAATTAGATAATCACATACACATACATTCACACATATACATACATATATATACACACACACACACAGAAGATAATGACAGAAGATCAGGGGATGGGGCCTCATTAAGATTGTTATACACAAATGCTGATGGATAAGCTGGTAAGGCAGTAGAATTAAAAGACAGGATTCACAACAGTAAGGCAGATATAGTAGCAATTACAGAGACTAAGTTGAGTGAGGACATAAACAGTGTCACAGTTTTTCCTAAGGGCTTCAGAATACTAAGGGTCGAAAGATCTGAGAGGATTGGTGGAGGGATAGCACTGCTCATAAGTGAGAGGATTCAAGTTGAAGAAATAAACTTGGCTATAGAAAGTGAGTTCAGGGAATTTCTTGTTGCTCGCATAAATACTGGGTCAGAGAGCATTATAATAACTGTTGTATACAACCCACCAAGGAACCATAATAGGCTTGAAATTTATGAGGAAAGTCATATAGGTACTATTGAAGTCATAAACTCAGTTGTTAACATGGCACGGGAGAAAAAATGTAGGATTTTGATTATGGGAGACTTTAATCAAAAAGAGATAGATTGGATAAATCTTGACCCACACAGTGGTGAGGACTCATTTGGGGCAAGATTCCTAGATTGCGTACAAGGGAATTTCCTACACCAACATGTAATGGAACCAACAAGAGCCAGGGGTGGGGATGAGCCATCACTACTTGATCTAGTGTTCACAGATAATGTGTTGGATATTGAAAATATTGAGTATGAACCACCAATTGGAAAGAGTGACCACTGTGTGTTGTTGATGGAGTATATCATTGAAGACATTCTTCCTGAGAGTAGAGGCACTGAGGACATGAGGAGGAACTATCCGAAAGGAGATTACATCAAAATGAATGAGCTTTTTGCAGTTATTGACTGGAGAACCTTATTTTACAACAAATCTGTACAAGAAATGTATGACATCTTTTGTGAGAAATATGGGAAGATAGTAGATTGCTGCATACCTGTCACCAAAGTAGGTGTAATTCATGCCAGAGAGAAATGGTTCGATAATGGGTGTAAAAGAGCTAAGGAGTGGAGAGACAAATGCTGGAAAAGGTATAGGAGGAGAAAAAACATAAATGCCTGGCAAACCTACAAAAGAGCAAGAAATGACTACCTAAGTAAAAGGAGAGAGGCAGAGAGAGATTATGAGAGGGACATCACCAGGAAGGCTAAAGAAAATCCCAAGCTTTTCCACAGCTTTATCAGAGGAAAACTGAAGGTAAAAGAACAGGTTTTAAGGCTAAAGAGAGCGGATGGAAGCATCACTGAGACGGACGAAGAGATCTGCAAAGAATTGAACAAGGAGTTTCAGCCAGTATTTACAGTAGAAAATACCCCACCCCCTCAGATTGCAGTGATAGAAGCTCAAGGGCCGGTATTAGAGAACATCAACCTTACAGCCACAGAGGTATGCAAAGCGCTGATGGATTTAGATGTTCGTAAGCCTACAGGTCCTGATGACATATCCCCTCATGTGCTTAAAAAATGCGCAAACACAATATCAGTGGCACTAAGTATCATATTTAAGGAGTCACTGGAGTCGGGGGAGATTCCAAGATGCTGGAAACAAGCAAATGTGATACCTATCTTCAAAAGGGAAGGAGGGATACGGCTCTGAACTATAGACCAGTTTCCTTGACCAGCATAGTTTGCAAACTTATGGAGAAACTACTAAGGAAACATATCTCTCTTCACTTGGAATCCTTCAACTTTTTGTCAGTGAGGCAACATGGCTTCAGAGAAGGAAGATCAACAGTAACAAACTTATTAGAATTTTATGATGAGGTAAGCCAAATCTTACAGGAAAGAGAGGGCTGGGCAGATTGCATATTCCTAGACTTCCAGAAAGCGTTTGACACTGTTCCACATGGGAGACTTATTAGGAAGCTGCAATCAATGGCTAGAATAGGTGGAAATGTCTTGGAATGGATAAAAACTTACTTAGAAGGAAGGGAAGAGAGGGTTAGAGTAAGACACTCAGTGTCTGAATGGAGAAGAGTTAGTAGTGGAGTTCCACAGGGTTCAGTTTTAGGGCCACTTTTGTTCCTTGTATATGTAAATGACCTACCAGAGTGTGTAAATTCATTCATGAATATGTTTGCAGATGATGCAAAGATTGTGAAGAAAGTACAAAACGAGAACAATGGTAGAGAACTTCAGGAGGATCTAAATAATCTGCATGAGTGGTCAGAAAAGTGGCTAATGAAATTCAATACCTCAAAATGTAAGGTAATGAGAATGGGTACAAGTGCAAGAAGGCCCAAGCTTGACTACTCGGTGGCTGGAGTACAACTTCAAGAGACAGAGAATGAGAGAGATCTAGGAGTAAACATACTGGCAGATTTGTCTCCAGAAATACATATAAATGGCGTAGTAAGGGCAGCATATGCATTCTTATCAAATGTAAGGGTAGCCTTCAGGCACATGGACAAGGAAATGTTCAGAAATATTTATGTAACCTATGTGAGGCCAAAACTCGAATATGCAGCCCCCTTTTGGAATCCGCACTTGAAAATGCACATAGCTAAGCTTGAAAAAGTTCAAAGACATGCCACGAAACTGGTGCCAGAAATACGCAATCTCGGTTATGATGAGAGGCTGAGGGAATTAGACTTGCCATCACTCGAAGCTAGAAGAGTAAGGGGGGATATGGTGACAGTCTTTAAATTCCTTCATGGTTATGATAGAGTGGATAGGGATCGATATTTCGATATGGCGGGCTCTAGAACTAGAGGTCATAGTTTGAAGCTTCGTAAGAAAACTTGTTTGCAGGATGTAAGGAAATACTTTTTCAGTGTAAGAGTAGTTGATAATTGGAATTCGCTAAGCGAGGAGGTAGTTAATGCTATCTCAATCCATAGTTTTAAGGACAGGTACGATAAGTATCACTAAGTCTAAAAATGGAACCGATGAGGAGACGGGAAGATACGAGCTTTGGGCTCTTTCCCGTAAACACAATTAGGTAATCACAATTAGGTAATTACACACACACACACACATATATATATATATATATATATATATATATATATATATATATATATATATATATATATATATATATATATATATATATATATATATATATACATACACACACATACACAGAGAAGAAATAAGATGTTTGGAGGGAGCAAATAAAGCACAAGGGCAGGAGAGAAAAGAATTAGAAAAATGAATAAAGAAGCTGAAAGGAGAAAAGAGTGAACTAGAAACCAGAATTTCTAGACAAGAGGATAACAACAAACAGCTGAATTACAACCTAAATGAATTAAATGTTAGATCATTGCTCTCTTCTGAGAGAGACGAGATTGCAGCTTGGAATGTCCAGGTTAAGGAAAACATCGAACAGTTTAGCAAAGAATCTCAGGAGCTGAGTACGGAACATGATGCCATGAAAACTTCCTTTGCTGATGCACTAAAGGGGAATGGTGCAGTAAAAGAGACTGTGAAGGTGGTGGCGCTGGAAAACATACAAACAGTTGACTATAAAGTAACACCAATAAAAAAAATGAAAGACGTTGTGATGGAAAGGGCAAACCCACTGATTAAAGAAGCACATGATGAAGAGAAGACAGTGGTAATCTCAGGCATAAGCGAATCTCAGGAACCAACATGGCAGGGCAGACTTGAGTTGTACACCTGATAAGAAAGCTTGGAGCAGTTTGCGGTCCTGAGGATATTATAAACATTCACCAACTACGCAAATATTCGTGGGAGGGAAAGCAGAGTCCAACAAAAGTAGCCTTTGAGAGAGGGGACACATGTAGAGATGTATTGATGAGGAAAAAAGTCTAAAAGACCTTCAAGAATTCAAAGAAGTGTTCATTAGATGATACAGAACACAGGAAGATATGGAAAAGATAAAAAAATTGTTGCAAGAGGCTAGAAGGTTAAATGAGGAAAGAGAAGAAAAACTTCCAGTTCAAAGTTCTTCCAGACAAAGGGGAGATAAAGAGGATAATGAAAGAAGATCAGGGGATGAGGCCTCATTAGGATTGTTATAAACAAATGCTGGTGGATTAGCTGGTAAGGCAGTAGATCTAAAAGATAGGATTCACTACAGTAAGGCAGATATAGTAGCAGTTACAGAGACTAAGATGAGTGAGGACATAAACAGTGTCACAGTTTTTCTTAAGGACTTCAGAATATTTAGGGTTGAAAGATCTGAGAGGACTGGCAGAGGGATAGCACTGCTCATAAGAGAAACTGTTCAGGCTGAAGAAATAAACTTGGCTATAGAAAGTGCGTTCAAGGAACTTCTTGTTGCTCGCATAAATACTTGGTCAGAGAGCATTATGATAACTATTGTATATAACCCACCAAGGAACCAACATAGACTAGAAGTTTATGAGGAAAGTCAAATAGGTACTACTGAAGTTATAAACTCAGTTGTTAACGTGACACGGGAGAGAAAATGTAGAATTTTGATTATGGGAGATTTTAATCTTAAAGAGAGAGATTGGATAAATCTTGACCCACACACTGGTGAGGACTCATTTGGGGCAAGAATCCTAGATTGCGTATAGGGGAATTTCCTACACCAACATGTACTAGAACCAACGAGGGCCAGGGGTAGGGATGAGCCATCACTGCTTTATATAGTATTCACAGATAATGTGTTGGATATTGAACAAATTGAGTATGAACCATCAATTAGAAAGAGTGGCCACTGTGTGTTGTTGATGGAGTGATTGCCTAATTGTGATTACCTAATTGTGTTTACGGGAAAGAGCCCAAAGCTCGTATCTTCCCGTCTCCTGTTCGGTTCCATTTTAGACTTAGTGATACTTATCATACCTGTCCTTAAAACTATGGATTGAGATAGCATTAACTACCTCCTCGCTTAGCCAATTCCAATTATCAACTACCCTTACACTGAAAAAGTATTTCCTTACATCCTGCAAACAAGTTTTCTTACGAAGCTTCAAACTATGACCTCTAGTTCTAGAGCCAGCCATATCAAAATATCGATCCCTATCCACTCTATCATAACCATGAAGGAATTGAAAGACTGTCACCATATCCCCCTCACTCTTCTAGCTTCGAGTGATGGTAAGTCAAATTCCCTCAGCCTCTCATCATAACTGAGATTGCGTATTTCTGGCACCAGTTTCGTGGCATGTCTTTGAACTTTTTCAAGCTTAGCTATGTGCTTTTTCAAGTGCGGATTCCAAACGGGGGCTGCATATTCGAGTTTTGGCCTCACATAGGTTACATAAATATTTCTGAACATTTCCTTGTCCATGTGCCTGAAGGCTACCCTTACATTTGATAAGAATGCATATGCTGCCCTTACTATGCCATTTATATGTATTTCTGGAGACAAATCTGCCAGTATGTTTACTCCTAGATCTCTCTCATTTTCTGTCTCTTGAAGTTGTACTCCAGCCACTGAGTAGTCAACCTTGGGCCTTCTTGCACTTGTACCCATTCTCATTACCTTACATTTTGAAGTATTGAACTTCATTAGCCACTTTTCTGACCACTCATGCAGATTATTTAGATCCTCCTGAAGTTCTCTACCATTGTTCTCGTTTTTTACTTTCTTCAAAATCTTTGCATCATCTGCAAACATATTCATGAATGAATTTACAGACTCTGGTAGGTCATTTACATATACAAGGAACAAAAGTGGCCCTAAAACTGAACCCTGTGGAACTCCACTACTAACTCTTCTCCATTCAGACACTGAGTGTCTTACTCTAACCCTCTCTTCCCTTCCTTCTAAGTAAGTTTTTATCCATTCAAAAACATTTCCACCTATTCTAGCCATTGATTGCAGCTTCCTAATAAGTCTCCTATGTGGAACAGTGTCAAACGCTTTCTGGAAGTCTAGGAATATGCAATCTGCCCAGCCCTCTCTTTCCTGTAAGATTTGGCTTACCTCATCATAAAATTCTAATAAGTTTGTTACTGTTGATCTACCTTCTCTGAAGCCATGTTGCCTCACTGACAAAAAGTTGAAGGATTCCAAGTGAAGAGAGATATGTTTCCTTAGTAGTTTCTCCATAACTTTGCAAACTATGCTGGTTAAGGAAACTGGTCTATAGTTCAGAGCCGTATCCCTCCTTCCCTTTTTGAAGATAGGTATCACATTTGCTTGTTTCCAGCATCTTGGAATCTCCCCCGACTCCAGTGACTCCTTAAATATGATACTTAGTGCCACTGATATTGTGCTTGCGCATTTTTTTAGCACATGAGGGGATAGGTCATCAGGACCTGTAGCTTTATGAACATCTAAATCCATCAGCGCTTTGCATACCTCTGTGGCTGTAAGGTTGATGTTCTCTAATACCGGCCCTTGAGCTTCTATCACTGCAATCTGAGGGGGTGGGATATTTTCTACTGTAAATACTGACTGAAATTCCTTGTTCAATTCTTTGCAGATCTCTTCATCCATCTCAGTGATGCTTCCATCCTCTCTCTTTAGCCTTAAAACCTGTTCTTTTACCTTCAGTTTTCTTCTGATAAAGCTGTGGAAAAGCTTGGGATTTTCTTTAGCCTTCCTGGTGATGTCCCTCTCATAGTCTCTCTCTGCCTCTCTCCTTTTACTTAGGTAGTCATTTCTTGCTCTTTTGTAGGTTTGCCAAGCATTTATGTTTTTTCTCCTCCTATACCTTTTCCAGCATTTGTCTCTCCACTCCTTAGCTCTTTTACACCCATTATCGAACCATTTCTCTCTGGCATGAATTACACCTACTTTGGTGACAGTTATGCAGCAATCTACTATCTTCCCATATTTCTCACAAAAGATGTCATACATTTCTTGTACAGATTTGTTGTAAAATAAGGTTCTCCAGTCAATAACTGAAAAACGCTCATTCATTTTGATGTAATCTCCTTTCGGATAGTTCCTCCTCATGTCCTCAGTGCCTCTACTCTCAGGAAGAATATCTTCAATGATATACTCCATCAACAACACACAGTGGTCACTCTTTCCAATTGGTGGTTCATACTCAATTTTTTCAATATCCAACACATTATCTGTGAACACTAGATCAAGTAGTGATGGCTCATCCCCACCCCTGGCCCGTGTTGGTTCCATTACATGTTGGTGTAGGAAATTCCCTTGTACGCAATCTAGGAATCTTGCCCCGAATGAGTCCTCACCACTGTGTGGGTCAAGATTAATCCAATCTATCTCTTTATGATTAAAGTCTCCCATAATCAAAATCCTACATTTTTTTTTCCCGTGCCATGTCAACAACTGAGTTTATGACTTCAATAGAACCTATATGACTTTCCTCATAAACTTCAATCCTATTTTGGTTCCTTGGTGGGTTGTATACAACAGTTATTATAATGTGTATAACAGTGTTAATGAATCCCCATCCCCTGATCTTCTGTCATTATCTTCTTTATCTCCCCTTTGTCTGGAAGAACTCTGAAATGAAAATTTTTCTTCTCTTCTTCATTTCTTTCCTCATTTAACCTTCTTGCCTCTTGCAACAAGTTTTTTATCTTTCCCATCTCTTCCTGTGTTCTGTATCGTCTAATGAACACTTCTTTGAATTCTTGAAGGTCTTTTAGACTTTTTTTTCTCAACAATATTTCCCTACATGTTTCCCCTCTCTCAAAGGTTACTTTTGTTGGTCTCAGCTTTCCTTCCCTCGAATATTTACCTAGTTGGTGTATGTTTACAATATCCTCAGGACCACAAACTACTCCAAGCTTTCTTATCAGGTCTACAACCCTAGCTTTATTTTCTTCAAGTCTCCCCTGCCATGTTGGCTCCTGGGATTCGCTTATGCCTGAGATTACCACTGTCTTCTCCTTATCAAGTGCCTGTCTGATGAGTGGGTTTACCCTTTCCATCACAACATCTTTCATTTTTTCGATTACTGTCTTTTTATAGTCAACTGTTTGTATGTTTTCCAATGCCACCACCTTTACAGCCTCTTTTACTGCCAAATTCCCCTTTAGTGCATCAGCAAAGGAAGTTTTCATGGCATCATTTTCCATATTCAACTCCTGGAACTCTTTTCTGAACTGTTCAATGTTTTCCTTAATCTGGACATTCCAAGCAGCAATCTCGTCTCTCTCAGAAGAGAGCAGTGAACTAACATCTAATTCCATTAGGTTGTCATTCAGCTGTCTGTTTTTATCTTCTTGTTTAGAAATTCTAGATTCTAGTTGACTCTTTTCCCTTTCCAGCTTCTTTATTCTTTTTTTCTAGTTCCTTTCTCTCCTGCCCTTGTGCTTTATTTGCTTCCTCCAAAGATCTTGTTTGCTCTCTGATTGTTTCATTCTCTTTCATTTCTCCATCCATATTCCGAATTTTTTCATCAAGGCTTATAACCATTGCCTCTAAATTCTTGATTTTCTGTTTAAGTCTCCTAATGGCTACTCCTCCTACCGACCCATGGATGGGAGAGGTTTGGGACAGAGATGGCCTCATTTTTATGTTCTACCTCTCACAGAATATAGAAAGAAGAAGAGAAAGAGGAAAAAAAAGAGAAAAACTTTTAATTAAGCTTCACACAGAATTTTTATATCTCCATATAAGTGCTATTTAATGACTCAATTTATCTCTTTTCTGGTAACACACATCTAACTTAAAAACTTGACCATGGTAATTTAAGGATAAAAAGAAAAAGAAAAACAATGCAACAAAACAAAAGTCAAACCTGAAGGAAAATTCGAATTTGTGTCCGAGGAGGCACCCACCTGTTTCTGCTATATATTCTTCCTAACTGATAAACTCACTTGCTAACCAAGATATGTTATCACAGGATTAGACTTTACATTTAACTCAATATATATACAAAATAAAAAAAAAATTGTAAAAGAGAAAGCTAAAAGAAAAGCAAAAAAAAAATGAAGAAAATAAGACAGCTGTACTACTTGGCAACTTAACTCAGTACTGTTGACAGGTGGATATTTGGTATATATTTAATTATTCAATTATTTCGTGTATCAAACTAACTAACAAGTTAATATAAATGGAAAGGATACTGATTTTAACAATATATGGAACCACAGGATCAGGTAAACGGCTTAAGAGCTTTCCCCAGTTTACACAAAAAATTAGGTAATGTGATGTGATGGCTTCACCTCTGGCAACTCTTCTAAATTTCCTTCAAGGCAAAACAGGACAGCAGCTTCTCTCTCCCCTCACGAAAATGTTCTCAATTTTTTTCCTTTAATATTTTGGACGGTCTCGTCATACAACAAATATAAGTGTGTGTGTGTGTATGTGATTACCTAATTGTGTTTACGGGAAGGACCCCAAAGCTCGTATCTTCCCGTTTCCTGATCGGTTCCATTTTGTACTTGGTTATACTTATCATACCTGTCCTTAAAACTAGGGATTGGGATAGCATTAACTACCTCCTTACTTAGCGAATTCCAATTATCAACTACTCTTAATCTGAAAAAGTACTTCCTTACATCCTGCAAAGAAGTTTTCTTACAAAGCTTCAAACTATGAACTCAAGTTCTAGAGCAAGCCATATCAAAATATCGATCCCTATCCACTCTATCATAACCATGAAGGAATTGAAAGACTGTCACCATATCCCCCCTCACTCTTCTAGCTTTGAGTGATGGTAAGTCTAATTCCCTCAGCCTCTCATCATAACTGAGATTGCATATTTCTGGCACCAGTTTCGTGGCATGTCTTTGAACTTTTTCAAGCTTAGCTATGTGCTTTTTCAAGTGCAGATTCCTAAAGGGGGCTGCATATTCAGGTTTTGGCCTCACATTGGTTACTTAAATATTTCTGAACATTTCCTTGTCCATGTGCGTGAAGGCTACCCTTACATTTGATAAAAAGGCATATTCTGCGATTACTATGCCAATTATATGTATTTCTGGAGACAAATCTGCCAGTATGTTTACTTCTGGATCTCTCATTTTCTGTCTCTTGAAGTTGTACTCCAGCCATTGAGTAGTAAAGCTTGGGCCTTCTTGCACTAGTACCCATTCTCATTACCTTACATTTTGAAGTATTGAATTTCATTAGCCACTTTTCTGACCACTCATGCAGACTATTTAGATCTTCCTGAAGTTCTCTACCATTGTTCTCGTTTCCTACTTTCTTCACAATCTTTGCATCATCTGCAAACATATTCATGAATGAATTTACAGACTCTGGTAGGTCATTTACATATACAAGGAACAAAAGTGGCCCTAAAACATATATATATATATATATATATATATATATATATATATATATATATATATATATATATATATATATATATATATATATATATATATATATATATATATATATATCGTTGTTTTATTTAATGGGCTTTTCCTACCATTTTAGACTGCATGTTAACAGTTCAGTGTTATTAATATATATATATATATATATATATATATATATATATATATATATATATATATATATATATATATATATATATATATATATATATATATATATATATATATATATATATATATATATATATATATATATATATATATATATATATATATATATATATATATATATATATATATATATATATATATATATATATATATATATATATATATATATATATATATATATATATATATATATATATATATATATATATATATATATATATATATATATATATATATATATATATATATATATATGTTCGTTGTTTTATTTAATGGGCTTTTCCTACCATTTTAGACTGCATGTTAACAGTTCAGTGTTATTAATATATATATATATATATATATATATATATATATATATATATATATATATATATATATATATATATATATATATATATATATATATATATATATATATATATATATATATATGAGAGAGAGAGAGAGAGAGAGAGAGAGAGATATCAGGTGATCATTTCATTATCACGTGAGCACATAAACGTAAAGATGCAGTATGGACACGTGATTTGCTATTTTTAGCAAGAACTGGTTTTGTAGTCTATATGTAGGTTTTGAATGATGAAGACTGAAATTTTAAACACATTGTAATAATAAAGATTTGTACAAGGTCGTACAAGGTCACATTCTCGAGTCTTCATTAGTTGCTACGTGCGTGTCATCACTTTATATATATAAAAGTTCATTTGCAGTAATATTATTGCCGCTGTAATTGAACTGAGTTTTAAAATTATATACATATAACAATATACAGATATGAGAAAAACAATAATCAGCGTATTTTAGACCTATCATATTTTGATAAGTATTAATTACTATTCAGAATTGGAAGAAGAAGAAGAATTCAAGGTTGCTATGTTGAAGTTCTCTCAAGACTCAAGGTGGCAGTGATCTAGTTCGGGATTGCTGTGTGGGAGTGGTAGAGAAGAGGTTGGAGTGAACGTTTTTCAGCTATATTTTTTTCATTTTTAGGGTCTCTTAAGAGGAAGTAGAAGTACAGAGTATGCAGAACATATAAGAAATATTTATGTGGAATGACATGACTTTTTTGTGTGTGTGATAGTGATTGCAAAAACGAGTTTTATTTAGGGCTCATTTATGCAACTATCCCAAACCTGTTTTTTTTTTTATTCGAGTTTTGCAGACATTTAATGTGGTTCATGCGCTGTCGATATATATTTAACAAAATCATATAAGGTTTGGCGAGAGACATTCACAATATAAATATTTCTTGCTAATTTACGTGTGGATTGGCTTAATGGGCTTGATGAGAACGGCACCTCAGGGTATCGCTTTAACTCAAGTTTTCTAGCATTTCTCTATATACTTAATCGTTAAGACTCATTTTATCGTGGCCGGTAATAAAGCCACAGGTATAAATTCACAAGTTGCATTAGGTTAGACTTTTTTCCCATGACTTATTCTGTGACAATTTTAACCAGTGACTTATTTTACCTGGGTACGGTTTTCTGCACCCCATCCACAGCCTACCCGAGTAATCAGCATTACCATCACTTTCTGAAATGTGCCGCACCGCTGTATAAACACCCAAATGCACCTTATTATGGAGTAAAAGACTTCGAAATGAGTTAGGTTAGTCAGGTTAGGTTTCTTGAATTAGGACCTTTAAGTACCCACCCCAGCCCACCAAATTCGGCCCTAACACAGAAATTAGTGATTTCCGAGAAAAACAATTAATAGATTAATTCAAAGCACATCTATACTTATCAGTTTAGTTTAGTCCAAAAAGTGAAGGGGTGCATGAAACGCATCTTAACCAAAATTTCTATATGAAGCTCTTACATCCTGCAAATTAGTTTTAATATAAAGCTTCAGAACCTAACCTAACCTCTAGCTCCAAAGCCAACTAACTCAAAATATCGCTTCCTATCCTATATGTCAAAACTATAGAGAATTAGAAACCATTACCATATCCCCTTCTTTCAGATAGCTTCGTTGGTTTTCTCTACTACATACACAAACGCCCCCCAGTTTACAAATATATAAAAAGTGCTGTGGCTAAGCAGCCTGCTGTTATTATGCAGGAAGTTATTGATTGTTTTCAAGAAATGTGCAAACTTGCATCATGTGCCTTTCGGATAAGGAAACAAGTGTTTTCTGTTCCAAAACAACTTTCTAATATATATATATATATATATATATATATATATATATATATATATATATATATATATATATATATATATATATATATATATATATATATATTACAATAATGTATCTACAAAAACTCAACTTATGAAGAAATCAGGATACGAACTGCCGTTCAGAAGTAACTCATTCTTAAGTTTGGGGGTGTCTGCACATTCAAAGCTATTTTATGAATATTAAATAATAGACACTTAAGAGTAACTCATTAGTTTTCCAAAGGTTTCAGCAGTTGCCTAAGAAATGTCTATACCGCATGCGATTAACCTAATGACTTCATTGTTTTACAGTCAGCAGGCAGTAATGATACATATAGAGAACCCAATGGAAGTTTTTGTGCCTGACTTGAAAGCTTTGCTGGAACGAGACCCTTACTTGCAACCCTATGAACAGGAGATTAGGAGAAGGTGAGAAAGTGTAAGGAAAGCACATGTGACTGTAAAAGTTGTGCTGATGTTAAGCCTCTTGACATGTTGGAAATGTAAGGGTTTTATTCAGTTTGTCAAAGATATAATGGATTTTATTGTATATGTAGAATATTTTTTTTGTACCTATACTGCTCTGTATTCATTTTGTGTTTTTGAACTGAGAAAAATGCAACTGTTTAATATATATATATATATATATATATATATATATATATATATATATATATATATATATATATATATATATATATATATATATATATATATATATATATATATATATATATATATATATATATATATGAAGAAAAGATGTAGCTTACTTATCATTCTCATATGGCTTTGTATATTCATTATGTATGTTGTTTGACAGATATGGCTGTTTTTCCAAGTTAAAAGAGAGTATTCAAAAATCAGAAGGAGGGCTTTTGAATTTCGCAAGTGGTTATGAAAAGTTTGGCCTACATGTAAATGCAGACAACAGTATTACATGCTTAGAGTGGGCTCCACTGGCGCAAGCTCTCTTCCTGAAGGGAGATTTCAGTAAGTGTTAATACCCATTGGCATAAGCATATAAGATTTGTGTTTCTTGCCACAAAGAGTTAAGAGTGTGCTCGGGTTAGGTTAGGTTAGGTGAAGTTACCTCAATTCTTTTGCCACATTTGTGGGCATGCACGACAGGGCAGACATGATATCTGGTTTGGGAAAAGTTTACAAATATCAAGAAAATATGATACTAATTTTCATTGATATAAGGAAGAAGAGGGGGTAAATTGTAATCACCCATGTAACTGTGTCTAGATTGTAGATATAAATATATAAGAGCTTATATGTCTTTTATATTTGGTTAGTCTACTTTCTAGGGCTGCATATCCTCTTCAGAGGTAGATGACAGTCTCAAAGACACATCTAGTAGCTTAAGTTTGATGTTTTCCCATCAGAACTCTCACGTATTACTTGACTTGTCGTAGGAGGAAAATACTAAGTGGGAATTCCCAATTTCGTCGGTCCGCGCCAATTAGTTGACTTTTATGACACGGAGGTAGTATTCTTGTTCTCACCCCAGGAGAAAATTAGAAGAGGATGTTGAGAAGCAAAGAAATAACTATGGGAGGCAGAGGATGTTCTGTTCCAAACTTGGGTATAATTCCATTTCAGTTTGTTGAACATTTTGGTTGAAATTCTGCTAAGTGTATAAACTGTCTATTTGCTTTTTGTCTATGTCTCATAAATTATACAGTTGCTATATGTAAAGTATTTAAGCATTTGGATATAGTATCAAGTATCACTAGTATTATGTGTGCTGATATAAGAATTATTTTGTTAGTTGTACATGGAGCTCCATATTTTTCTTTCCATTATAGGCCAGATTTACTAAAGATTATAACATGCTGGCAAGCTATATTCAGTTTTGGTTAATGGAGAAAAACAACAAAAAAGAACTTCTGGATATAATGGCATTTTTCTCTAAGAACCTCTGCATTTTTTATTGATATTAGAGTACCACTAAAAATCTCTGTAATGTGAGCTACAGATGATGGATGAGAAAAAAAATAGGCAACTTATTATATATGTTGGCTGGGAAAGGTATCCCTTTCATTTTTCGGAAAACACTACCTCAACAATTAATTGGAAGCTACATCTGCCTTAAAGTTGTAAGCCCCCAGTTGATAATTGCATTATGCTTCAATGGACTAGAAATTAAAAAATGTGCAAATATGTACACATATGCCATATGAATGTTTTTAAATGTATTTAAGATGCCGTCTTTAAAGTTGCTATGAAAGCAGAGAGTATGACTTAATATTGTAATTTAAAGGTGCACAGTATTTTATTTGCCTTTTATTAATAATCGTTTGTGAAAAATTCAAGAGATTACTGTTGTTGAAACTGCCTCATCTTTTCCCCAAATAGCAAGTTTGAAATACTAAAGGTCAATTACTCTTATGTGATTACCTAATTGTGATTACCTAATTGTGTTTACGGGAAAGAGCCCAAAGCTCGTATCTTCCCGTCTCCTGATCGGTTCCATTTTTAGACTTAGTGATACTTATCATACCTGTCCTTAAAACTATGGATTGAGGTAGCATTAACTACCTCCTCGCTTAGCGAATTCCAATTATCAACTACTCTTACACTGAAAAAGTATTTCCTTACATCCTGCAAACAAGTTTTCTTACGAAGCTTCAAACTATGACCTCTAGTTCTAGAGCCAGCCATATCGAAATATCGATCCCTATCCACTCTATCATAACCATGAAGGAATTTAAAGACTGTCACCATATCCCCCCTTACTCTTCTAGCTTCGAGTGATGGCAAGTCTAATTCCCTCAGCCTCTCATCATAACCGAGATTGCGTATTTCTGGCACCAGTTTCGTGGCATGTCTTTGAACTTTTTCAAGCTTAGCTATGTGCTTTTTCAAGTGCGGATTCCAAAAGGGGGCTGCATATTCGAGTTTTGGCCTCACATAGGTTACATAAATATTTCTGAACATTTCCTTGTCCATGTGCCTGAAGGCTACCCTTACATTTGATAAGAATGCATATGCTGCCCTTACTACGCCATTTATATGTATTTCTGGAGACAAATCTGCCAATATGTTTACTCCTAGATCTCTCTCATTTTCTGTCTCTTGAAGCTGTACTCCAGCCACCGAGTAGTCAAGCTTGGGCCTTCTTGCACTTGTACCCATTCTCATTACCTTACATTTTGAGGTATTGAATTTCATTAGCCACTTTTCTGACCACTCATGCAGATTATTTAGATCCTCCTGAAGTTCTCTACCATTGTTCTCGTTTTTTACTTTCTTCACAATCTTTGCATCATCTGCAAACATATTCATGAATGAATTTACAGACTCTGGTAGGTCATTTACATATACAAGGAACAAAAGTGGCCCTAAAACTGAACCCTGTGGAACTCCACTACTAACTCTTCTCCATTCAGACACTGAGTGTCTTACTCTAACCCTCTGTTCCCTTCCTTCTAAGTAAGTTTTTATCCATTCCAAGACATTTCCACCTATTCTAGCCATTGATTGCAGCTTCCTAATAAGTCTCCCATGTGGAACAGTGTCAAACGCTTTCTGGAAGTCTAGGAATATGCAATCTGCCCAACCCTCTCTTTCCTGTAAGATTTGGCTTACCTCATCATAAAATTCTAATAAGTTTGTTACTGTTGATCTTCCTTCTCTGAAGCCATGTTGCCTCACTGACAAAAAGTTGAAGGATTCCAAGTGAAGAGAGATATGTTTCCTTAGTAGTTTCTCCATAAGTTTGCAAACTATGCTGGTCAAGGAAACTGGTCTATAGTTCAGAGCCGTATCCCTCCTTCCCTTTTTGAAGATAGGTATCACATTTGCTTGTTTCCAGCATCTTGGAATCTCCCCCGACTCCAATGACTCCTTAAATATGATACTTAGTGCCACTGATATGGCCACTTTAAATGACTGTTGGCATTAGGCATTCCTTGTACATTGATAATAAAGTTTATTAGTAAGTATTTGATTTTAGACAACTGCCAAGAGAAATATGGAAAAAGAAAATGAATACAAGGAACACATGGTAGCCACTTTCTTGCAAGCAATCTTGCATGCGACCATGAAATCATAGGATTGTGTCTGAATGCCTCGTAGAAATTATTGTTGAATTCTATTATCCTTGCTCATAGTACACCCTATGCAGAAGTTTTTCTAGTATTGTTTCATGAAATCTTTCTGGTACTATATTCAGAAAGTATTGCTGATAATGTCCCAAATACACCTTTCTCTTATGAGATATTACTGTATGTTAACTTTTTCTCGTTTTAGTGTACTATATGTAAGAATACTTCTAATATTGTTCCACGTAAACAGTTTATATAAAATCTTATTGTATTTTATCTTAACTGTTCATATCATTCCATATGCAGGAATACTTCTAATACTGTTCCATGTGTGTATATTTTATAAATCCTAACTATCTTCTATTTTCCGTCTCCTTATTGAATTGTTTACTGTAGTATATAATACTGTATTTCTTATCTTTAGATACAGCCTGCTGTCAAGTGTCAATTTGGAATTTTGTTATTATTTGTTGCAAGTTTGCATCCCATTACAGACTGTAGCACACGAAAAGGCTGTGTACACTGATGAATATGGCAAATAAGTCGTTATCTGAGAATTAGAAAATTTAAACATGTTTAATTTTGTACGCTCTATAGCAGTGTAGCAGTTAAAATAGTTAACCCTATACTCAGACTCTAAACTTTATTGGAAGATTATGGTTTATGAGGTTTCCTTTAATTTTCTGCTAGATAATTGGAATGTAACTTCACACCCTTTTAAGAAGCTAGAGTTTGGAAAGTGGGAAATTACTATCCCAGCTAATCCTGATGGATCATGTCCTGTTAGACATTTATCAAAAATCAAGGTATGTTACAAGTAAATTATAGTGCTGTACTATTACTTTTCAACATTGCATCATACTCCTCAGAAATTAGCAGGGTACCCACAACTATACATAAAAGGGATGCAACCAGGGCCTTCATCATACTTTGCCAATTTTCGTTCATTCATCTATTCTGTTAGGTGTTCATTGGCAACGAAAATTCTTGTAGAGAGTTAGAGTTAGTCGGCCCATTATTCCCTGATCTCTCTTAATTGGCTGTTATGTCACGCAGGATATGCGAAAAAGGAATTCTGTTTTTCTCACAAACCAGATATCCTATTTTGTTGGCTCCTATGATACCGATTACAGAGATGGAATTCTGATTTCCCCACCAATAGGGATGCCCCTTTTTGTTACCTTTTTACAACACACAAGGTGGCATTCTATCTCCTCCAGAACTCAGGATACCCTATTTAATTGCTTAATATGACATGTATGGGATAAAGTCTTTTCTCTCCTGCCACTAGGGATTTCTTTATACATATTAGGTAACTAGATTATTTTTCTTTTCTTTTAATTTTGAGTGACACTTAATATTGTAAATTCTTCTCTGATTGATGTGTTTGGTATTTGTTTTTAGCGTTAAAACTTGAAGTCACTTGAAAGGAAAGAGGCAAGATAAAGTAGGAGATAGAATATTTTTTTAAGTAAAGTAGAATTTAGAAGGCATCATATTTGATGAGGTCACAAGAGAGTTATACAAGAGGTATAGAAGTAGTAATGAATTGGTAACGGAAACTTTTAAATTTATTTTCTATGAAGGAGCTTTACTGGAGAAACTAGCAGACTGCATAGTGCACCTTCACATAAGGTGAAGGGAGACATCTTGTGTGTATACAAGGTTTAATTTCTTATGAACATCAGACATGGGAAAATATATGGCAGAGTAATACAGTAATTAGGAGAACGGCATCACCATTGGTGGTGTTAGAAATAGATGAACAGTGTGGCTTTAAACAAGGTTGTAGACAGTCTCAGTATCTTCATTTGTAGTTAAAAACTCTAAATGTGTATCATCAGGAATGTCTTATGCAGATCTCACGTAACGATGACATAACTTTGTCTCACACAAATCTTTCGTGATGACTTAATATTCCAGATTGGAGTCTTAACAGCTGGTAATGTAATGATAGATAGATTATCTCCTTGGGCTGCTTATGTTGTCCAGCCTCCAAAGAGCGAAGGTCTTGCGTATCAGCAACTTGTTTGGAATCCTCCACAAGAAGAGGTAATTAGATTAAGTGGCTCATCAGATTCATTTAAGTTAGGAAACCTCTTAGAACACAGGTTTTAGTATTGAAATACTAGTAGTGAGCAGTATATTATGTGTATAAATTTGAGGTAAATTTTATTTTGCTAAATATTTTTATAACTTGTAATATGCAAGTACAGGGTATAGGATTTTATATAATTTGCCAGAGTTTAACCAGTATTTTGACTGACTTGAACTTGGTATTGCAGCTCTATTTTCATTAGATGTTGACTTTGACAGGTATACATTCCTAAAAGCCCTCGACCCAAGAGACCAGCGAGTCTTCGAGTGTACGAATGCCATGTTGGGATTGCTACGGATCAATATAGAGTTGGCACTTACAAAGAATTTGCCACAAATATTCTCCCTAGAATTGCTAAACTGGGTGAGAAACTTATATATTTCATCTATTTTCTTTAGTTAACTTGTATATATTATGTATACACAAAATCTATTATTATAACGATATTTATACCTAAAATTATAAATTTAAGAGCATATATTTAGTTGCTACAAGTTCTATTTTATCATGTATTTTCCACTAAATGTTGACATTTAATGACATAATAATCATTTATTAGCTGTCGACAATTAGCTCTTTTGTATTTTTAAAGATACTTGAGTTAAAGTCTTTTTAGAGGAATAGGAATGGATATGCATTGCTGTATTGGAGTAGATATCATTTCATCAACAGTTTATGTTTAGTGTAAAAAGTATCATTCCCCCTTTCAGAGAATATGAATGCAAATAGTATGGAGACATATTTTTCCTTCACTATTAATAGATTGAATGATATCTGCAGGAGTGTCTCCTGCTGTGGTGACGTGTAAGTTTTCTAATTTAGCTTGGCCTTTTTTCGGCGAAATGCAAGTACTGTACTGTATGTTATTAATTATTGCTTTTCTTACAGGTTATAATGCAGTACAAGTAATGGCTGTTATGGAACATGCTTATTACGCAAGTTTTGGATATCAAGTAACTAGTTTCTTTGCAGCTTCAAGGTAATAAATATTATTCTTATTATTATTATTTTTTTTTTAAGTAAAAGAAAAATTAACCAGGAAGAGTCTTTGCCAACTCCCAGTCCCCCATCACTTTTAGTCGATTTCTACCAACATGCAGTGATCACAGGTGTGGATGTTTATATTGTAACTTCTTAGTGATAAAAGTATCACATAGCATTATGATCAAGGTAACCTTTTTTTATACAGGGTGTCCTCAACTCTCGTCACAGGTCCGTTCTCAAGACGTGTCATAACCCCTCTCATTTGTTCTGATGGTTCTACTGCTTGCTTTCAATTTTCTGCCAACTCGTCCGTAAGAGATTCCAGAGTACCTGTCCCACATACTTTACCCCTCTCTAACCCTATGCCCGCCCATATCCTTTCTTCACGCGAAGTCCATAAGGTTCTTCACTCTAAAGACAAACAAGGCATCCAGAGCTGATGGTATCCCTGCAAGGTTCCTTAAGGAGTTTGCAGATGAACTACCGACGTATTGCCCTAACCTCTGGTATTGCTAAATGGTATTGCTAAAGACTTCGAAACTATGCTCAATTCTCGCTTCTTGAAACATCTTGAATATAACTCACTTATCTCTGATCACCAGTACGGCTTCCGCAAGGCAAGATCAACTGGTATCCTCCTTTCTTATCTTACTCATGTATGGTCATCTCTGAGGAACAATGGGGAATCCTTTGTCCTCGCTCTTGATATCTCTAAGGCATACGACAAAGTCTGGAACAAAGCTTTGTTGGTCAAACTCCCTGCTTATGGCTCTACCCCTTCTCTCTGTTCTCTGATTCCTAGTTTTTTCTCTGACCATATTATATCTGGATGTTGACGGCACAACATCTAGCTCATTTCTTTTTACCAGTGGTGCTCCACAGGGCTCTGTTCTTTCACCTATTCTGTTCCTTCTCTTCATCAACGATCTTCTTCAGTCCCCGTCCTCCTCTCTTCTCCATGTCTTTGCCAACGATTCTACCCTTCATTTTTCCTTTGCCTTTTCTCCTTCATATGCTACTCATAATCAGTCTCGTATCACTCTTTATTCTACTCTCATCTCTGATTTGCAGAGGGTATCTGAGTGGGACACTTACTGCCTCCAAGATACAGTTTCTGGCCATCTGTCTATCTTCTTCACCTCCTGATAGCCCTATTGTCCTCAAAACTATGAAATTTACCCTCTTAATTCTTACTACTATATTAGGAATCCAGATAGTCTCTAGCTTCTCTTCTAGGAATCACATAATCCAAATTTCTGAATCTGCAGTACTTTTCCTCTTTCCAGTTACTTGAAATCTATTAAGGTCTTATCCGTCCCTGCTTAGAATACTTTTCGCACATCTAGGGCACTTTTTCTTATACTTATCTCCTTGATAGGGTTAAATCTAAGGCAGTCACACTCATCAGTGACCCTTCTCGTACATTTAATCTGGATTCTGTCACTCTTTACCGCAAGGTATCATTCCTTTTTCTTTTCTATTGCTACTGCTTCCATCGCTGTTCTGATGAGTTTGTGAGTTGCATCCCTCCCCCACTGCCTAGGCTGCGTAACATTCGCCAAGCGGCCTTGTCTCACAAGTACTGTGTGGAGATTTGTCACTTGCGGATTGGTCAGTGCAGTGTCTGCTTCTTCCCATCCACCCAGACTCTGGAACTCCCTTCCTCCCTCTGCATTCCCTAATTTTTATAACCCATCTTCCTTCAAAAAGCTGATCTATCATCAGCTCAGGGCCTAATCCTGCCATATCTCTAGGCCCTCAGTACTTCGACGATTCTTTTAGCCCTATTGTGTACTACTGGCCTATTTCTGTCCTGTCCTTAACCATCTACTTTTCTTCGTCTTATTGTTTTCTTGCCTGTCCTTGTGTCTCACTCATAATAATAAAAAAAAAAAATCCACCTAAGTTGGAACACATCTAAATAAGCACCTACATCTCCTACCTATGCTAACACAGTAGTAAAGTTTCTCCCTTTTCCTAGTGTTTTGCTATCTCTAATTTCACTTCCTTAGTGATTACTTTCCTTTTCTTGAAGCTCTACTATCAGGAGAATCTGCTCTATGTTTGGGGGACATAAAACAGGCCAAAAATTATAAAAAAAGAAACTAAATAATTTATGGGAGATGCATTGTAACCACGAAGCATTGTAAGTCAAGGACATTGTAAACCAAGGACCCCCTGTAGTACCCCATTGCGTTTCTGTCTTTTAAATTTTTTAGGGATGTATTAAATCAGGAAAATATTTGAGAGAGAGGAGCATGCTAAATTCCATTCTCTTATCCCATTTGGTCAGCTTCTTTTACACACATGGATTACAAATGTGGAATGCTTTCTTCCCATTCTACTGATAAACCCACGTGTTGCTATTTACATTATTCATGGAAAACTGTTAATAGTATGTTATTATTGGATAGTTTCATCAAGACACATTATCCGTGTAATATTTTTCAGTCGATACGGAACCCCTGAGGAATTAAAAGAGATGGTGGATGCGGCTCATGCATTGGGACTGTACGTCCTCTTGGATGTTGTTCATTCCCACGCTTCCAAGAACACTTTAGATGGTCTTAATGAATTTGATGGATCTGATTCATGTTATTTTCATGGAGGAGCCAGAGGAACTCATTCCCTCTGGGACTCGAGGTTATTCAATTATTCTCAGTAAGTGTTCTTAGGCGTATATATGTCTTTTATACTGTTTTATTATAATAAGTTAATTTGATGATGTTAAATGGAGTAAAATTAGACCTAACCTTTTTTCTTCTTTTAATTCCCATATATATTTTTATTGTTTGCATAAGATATATTAATTTATGTAATATTATTCCCGGTTACAGCTTCTCATATTTGTGGTTTGTTACAGTTTATTTGTATTTTAATACTGACCTTTGTAATTTTATCATTAATGTGAAGATGATGAATATTATTAGTGTCATTCAATGAAATATGATGTTTTATCATATCTTTTTCGTATTCAAAGCTTTCCTAATGACCACCAATATTTTTAGATATGTAGATGGCTGGTAGATTTTTTTTTTTATTCTTAAAAGTTACATCGGGACAGGCAAGAAAATTGCCCCCATCAGACCCAGGCACCAAGAAAATATTGAGACAACGATTAAGTAAAAGCTTAAGGACAAGGCAGCAAGAAGATGATTGCTATACTGATGTTTTATTACTTTTCAGTTGGGAAGTGCTGAGATTTTTACTTTCAAACCTGCGATGGTATTGGGAAGAATACAAGTTTGATGGTTTCAGGTTAGTATGCATAACCTTAAATGGAGTTGTGCCTACAGTTATTTCATTGTCAAGTTTTCTATAATTGTTTCTTTCTAACTTGACATCATATTGCACTGTAAGCTGGGTCACTACATATGAAAAAAAAAAGAGTAATAGATACCTAGATGGTGTTTTTAGTGTAGTTGTTACATATTGATATTATTGAATATGATATTCATCTGTAAATTATTTTTTCCATATATACATTTTCATGTAGCGCTAAGCGTATATTCATTTGCTCACGTTTTGCAATTACTAGTATTTGATGTTTTCTCCAGTGGTTCCACATTAACTTTATCAAAATTATAACCAAACACTCTCCAGCCATCCAGGTACTCTTTGGTTGAATAATTTACTACAATGCTTGCTAAACTTCTTATGTAATTTTTTAGCGATTTTTTATCACTTTCTTTTCTGCCTCATAACCAGCTGAGTAGGTTGTTCTAATTTCTCCTCCAACTATATTGTTTATATACATCTCTTTTTAGTCTCTTTTTTTTCTTCTTCTTTGTCTTCAGCTTTAACTTATTTTTTGTATGGAGTCAGTGTTTCTTGTTAGCCTTTCCCTGTCTTGCGTGTTGTGTTCCCTAAGCCCCTTGTCCCACTTACCATTTGCAATATTATCCTTCTATCAGAACTTCGACCTTTCTCTTCCTCCCCTTCCCTCCACCTCCATATTTCCTAAATATTCTACACACATAGTCTTCTTCTCTTAGCATTATGTGACCAAACCGCTGTAATATTCTTTCTTGTACATTTGAAACTTCCTTTACTTGTTCGTCTTATATACAGGGGGTCTTCGGTTTACGTGGTTCTCAATCTATGATGTTTTGTCGTTACGACATATCTCCCATAAATTATTAAGAAATATGGTTTTGACCTACGTGGTTTATTTAGTAAATATGAAGTTTGTTGAGCATGGCGGAAGAATATATCATCACTCGGCATTAGACTGAGGAAGATGCATTGCTCAGTTCCCAATCGTACACCATCTTGTTATTATGCTTATTCGCTTGTTGGTTTGTATTGCTTTTTTTTTTTTTCTTATAAGTTTTGGCCTCTATTATATCTTCCAAACTTATATCAGATTCTTCTGATGGCATTGCTTCAAAGAACAGTAAAGTCATCCCTGTGGAACTGAAATTAGAGATAGTGACATGCTCGGAAAAGGGAGAAACTGCTACCATTATTGGCTGGTTACTAGGGTTAAGCCGTCTGACCGTGGCTACAGTTATCAAGGATAAAGACGTCATCTTTGAAGATGTGAAAGGTTCTTCTCCTATGAAGTCCAATGTGATTACTAAGCAGCGTAGTCGCCTAATGATTGAGATGGAAAGGTTATTAGTACTTTGGATTGATGACCAGCATCAACAGCATATCCCAGTGAACCTTGTGTTGATTCAGGAAAAAGCTAAATGATTGTTTAAGGCTGTGAAAATGGAAAGGGGGGAGGAAGTGAAAGTTAAGAGTTTGTGGCCAGTAGTGGTTGCTTTATGCTGTGTAAGGCTCGTGCTAACTTGCAAGGTGAAGCTGCTAGTAGTGATGAGAGGGCAGCAAGTGATTTTCCTGGTGAGGTGGCATAGATAATTAGGGAGGTGAGTTACTGTGCTGAACAAGTGCTTAATATGGATGAGTCCGGCATGTTGTGGAAGCGTTTGCTTAATGGTACTTACATCGCTAAGTTGAAGAAGACAGCACCAGGCCATTAAGCCAGCAAGAAGAGACTAACTTTTCTTTTGGGGGCTAATGCTGCTGTCTACTTCAGCCTGAAGCCCTTGTTGGTGTACCTGGTAGAAAAGCCAAGGCGCTCAAGGGCATTTAGAAAAGTTAGCTGCCTGTTATCTGGAAGTCGAACAAGAAGGCTTGGATCACACTTTAGAATTTTTAGGACTGGTTCAGCAACCATTTTGTGTCAGAATTGGAGAGGTACTTTGCCTCCAAGGGTCTGCCCTTTATGGTGTTGCTAGTGCTGGACAGTGCCCCTAGTCATCATGCCAATTTGGATAACTTTCATCCTAATTTTCAAGGTGGTTTACTTTCCACCTAATTCCACTGCCCTGTTAAAGCCAATAGATCAGGTTGTCATTGCCTCTTTGAAGGCCTACTACCTCCAAAGGACAATTGCTATGGCTCTCAGGGCAACTGAGAAGGACAAGGACTTGACTCTTAAGGAATGTTGGAAGTCTCAACATTCATCTAGCTGTCTGGAACATTTCTGATTCTTGGGAGGAAGTTAAGCATACAAACTTGAATAGAGTATGGAAGAAATTGTCCCCAGTTTGTGAACGACTTCCATGTGGAGCTCAAGTTGGAGGTGGGAGCTGATGATGTCACGGAGCTGCTGGACTCTCATGGAGAGGATTTATCTGCTGGGGACCTCTTTCAACTGGAAATACAGATGATTGAGGAGGTAGAAATATCAACCCCAGAGCCCATGAGATTTACAAGCAAGGGCTTGGAAGAAGGTTTTGCCTTGATAGAGGAAGGGTTGGCAAAGTTTGGGGCTGAGGACCCCAGCACTGCCAGGTACACTAATGTCTCTAGAGAGGTCATGGATTGCCTGCAGTGTTACAATGAAATTTGGGAGGAGAAGAAGAGGGCATCCTTCTAGACTCGTCTGGAACTTTTCTTCAAGAAGGTAGAGAAGCCAGCAACAGATCCTGTACCCTCTGCCTCTCCAGACTCACCTGGCTTACCACACTCACCTGCCCCAGTATCTCCAGCACCTACTGCAAGTTCTCTTGCCTCTCTACTCACCAAACTCATCTGCCCCAGTCTCTCCAAGACCTTGCTGCAGGCTCTCCTGCCTCTACAGCTTCCTCCTCCCAATAAGCCTGTCTCTCCCTCCTTTGCAATGCCCCTTCCAGTGTGGAAATCAACCACAGGAGTAAAGATAAGGAAATGTTCCTTTTTTTTTTTTTTGTTACTGTTTCATATCATTGTTGTATATTTATGTCCTCTATTTTTGTGGTCCTTAT
This sequence comes from Halocaridina rubra, assembly GCA_037179515.1. Taxonomy (NCBI): domain Eukaryota; kingdom Metazoa; phylum Arthropoda; class Malacostraca; order Decapoda; family Atyidae; genus Halocaridina; species Halocaridina rubra. The sequence continues at coordinate 37,827 of JAXCGZ010000714.1, forward strand.
TGTTTTCATATGTCAGAGAAATGTTGTGTTATTATGTCTTAGATTGTGAACTTTACTATTGCATAAGCAAGGTGGGTTACGTAGGTGCTTATTAAGGTGTGTTCCGACTTACTTGGAAAATTGGGTTACGTATCAACTTGAGGAACGGAACAATGATGTAGGTCAAGGACCCCACGTAATCATTTTTGAACTTATTTATTTTAGTCATATCTCAGGATTTAAACCTCTTACTTCACAAATCATATTAAAGCACTCCCAATATTTGATTATTTAGTATTGCTACTCCCCCCACTCATTATAACTAAATTAGTATTACTTCTCTTTCAGTAGAAATACTTCCACTTGCCACTTTTTTTTTTTGCATTAAGTGATATATTATTTTGGTTACTTGATAAATACAGTATACAGTAATCTCTTGTTTATCGCGGAGGTTCGGTTCTGGGACCGGCCGCGATAGGTGAATTTCCTGGAAGTAGGAACACCTTCAAAAAAAAAGTTTTTTGTTTTTTCCTTTTTTTTTTTTTACACTTCTTCCACGAGTACAAAGAGGATTACAATAAGAAAAGATCATCATCATCATCATATATATATATATATATATATATATATATATATATATATATATATATATATATATATATATATATATATATATATATACAGTGTTCCTTCGATTATCGCAATGGTTCGGTTCCGGGACCCGGCGCGAGACAGGAAAATCGCGAAGTAGGATCAACCTATATGTACATAGATATTTTAATTTATTTTTACGTTTACACTGTATAAGCCCTCCCTGTACTGTTAACAAACCACCCTTTACTTCATAAATAACAGCATGCAACGTACCTTTATATGAAAGTGATAGATAAAATTACGGTGAATGAAGTGGTAATTACATGACATACTCATGTACATAGGTAGTTTACGTACTGTATAAACCCTCCCTGCACTGTTAAAAAAACACCCTTTACATTATAAATAACAGCAAGCAACATAAATTTTTATGAAAGTGATAGGAAAACTTACCATGAATGAGGTGATGATGACGTGACATACTCATATACATAGGTATTTTACAATTATTTTTATGTTTACGTACTGTAAAACCCCCCCTGCACTGTAAAAAAAGCACCCTTTACATTATAAATAACAGCATGCAACGTAAATTTACATGAAAGTGATAGATAAAAGTACCGTGAATGAAGTGGTAATTACATGACATACTCATGTACATAGGTATTTTACAATTATTTTTACGTTTACGTACTGTATAAACCCTCCCTGCACTGTTAAACAAACACCCTTTACATTATATATAACAGCATGCAACGTAAATTTACATGAAAGTGATAGATAAATTTACTGTGAATGATATGGTAATTACATGACATACTCATGTACATAGGTATTTTACAATTATTTTTACGTTTACGTACTGTATAAACCCTCCCTGCACTGTTAAAAAAACACCCTTTACATTATAAATAACAGCATGCAACGTAAATTTACATGAAAGTGATAGATAAAATTACGGTGAATGAAGTGGTAATTACATGACATACTCATGTACATAGGTATTTTGCAATTATTATAAATAACAGCATGCAACGTAAATTTATATGTACGTGATAGGTAAACTTACCGTGAATGAGGTGATGATGATCTTTCTTGACCCCGGAGGAAATTATTTCGCAGCCAATAAAAGCTTTACGGCTGCTTTTTGGGGGAGAAGAACATGGTAATGGGGAGTTGCTGTCACTGTTTTTTCATTTGTTGCAAGATGGTATGGTAAGGAATCATGGCACTGTCGAGAAAATTACAGATGGTCACTGAACGAACCATATTATCGTCATATTCCTGCGAGAGTTGTTGGGCTGCTTTCACATATTGATATATGGTTGCCAGACGTTCGAGTGTAAGGCCAGGTTCTTCACTTTCTTCGTGCGTTTCCTGAATTTCTTCCTCTTCGCTCGCTGATTTTGTCATTTCTTCCAAGTCTTCATCACTCAAAGGCTGCGAGTGGCAGTCAATCAGTCATTCACATCTTGGTGAGTCATATCTTTAAAGCCTTCTCCTCCTAGCAATGCAGCCTACTTCACAGCTTTCGCAACTGCCGACTTCTGCACTTCCTCAGGAACAAATCCTTTGTAGTCGTGGATGACCTCGTGCCACAATTTCTTCCAGCTGGCATTGATTGTGGCCGACTTCATCTCTTTGATTGCATTCTGAATATTTTGTAGGCATGTGGCAATCGTGTAATTATGCCAGTATGTCTTCATTGAGAAGTCTTTGTCCGAATCCATGGATTCAACCAGGTTTGCCAGGGCATTTCGTGTGTAGAGGGCCTTGAACGCACGAATAACGCCTTGATCCATAGGCTGAATCAGTGACGTCGTATTCGGTGGCAGGAACTCAACTTGAACACCTTCATATTGGAGATTAGTTGCGTGGCCACCAGCATTATCCATCAAAAGGAGGACTTTAAATTCAAGGCCTTTTTCCGCAAGATAAAGTTTAACCTGAGGGATAAAGCATTGGTGAAACCAGTCCGATGTGAGGCTCTTCGTGATCCAGGCCTTAGGGTTATTCATCCAATACACTGGCAGCAGATTCTTATTCTTGTTCTTCAAAGCCCTAGGGTTCTTTGACTTGTAGATAAGCCCGGGCTTTAACATGAAGCCCGCAGCATTCCCGCACATGATGAGGGTAACGCGATCTTTATGCGCTTTAAATCCTGGGGCTTTAGCTTCTTCCTTGAACAGAAAAGTGCGAGATGGCATTCTCTTCCAAAATAAGCCAGTCTCATCCATGTTGAAGACTTGCTCAGGAACATATTCCCCTTCGGCGATAATTTTCTTGAAGTCGTTCTTGACGTCATTTTCTGTGGCAGCTGTATCTGCAGAGGCAGCTTTGCCATACACTGAAACGTTTTTAGGCCATAGCGTTTTTGAAATTTGGAGAACCATCCCTTGCTAGCAACGAACGGTTGTATCCTTGGTGGAGAATCGCTGGAGGGTCCTGGTTGTGGGTCGTCGATATCTTCTTCTCTCCCCTCCTTCTCACCAAGGTTGCCACTGTCGTCGATGGGTTCGTTTGTAGCAAATGTATCGTACAGCTTCCTCGCCTTTGTTTGTATGATATTGGTGTCTAAGTTGATGTTTTTCTCTCTGCAATCAGCAATCCACAGGGCCAAAACAGCTTCCTTCCGCACTACTGCCTCATTGCGGGATGTTACGACCCTCTTCGCTGATTTATCAAAAGAAATGCTCGCTGTTTTCCTGATTTTTGCCTCGTCCTTTTTGATGTAGCGAACAGTAGATTCATTTAGGCCAAAATAGCGGCCGACATCCTCAAACCTTTTTCCTTCTTTTAACGTATCTAAGAGTTTCACTTTATCTGCTATGGTTAACATTTTCCTTTGCCACTTAGGCTGACTACCAGAAGCCTTAGAAGGTGAAGGACGTTTGGGAGGCATTGCAAAGGTTAAATTACACGTGAAAACACAATCACAAGCAAAACGTATTAATAAGCACAACGTGAACGGCGCACACGTGAGTTAGACTGAACAAGTGAGGCAGGACATTGGAAAATGGAGGGAAAAACAAACTGCAATGAAAAAGCCAATCAGACCCCATGATACAGAACATACAGAAAAACAATTCTGTGATTCGTCATCCCCCGACCTTTCAGCCAATAGCATTCCATGAACTATCTCACGTAGGTGAGAGCCTTTTCGTTTTCCGAAACGCTGATAGCGGTATTGTATTTTACTTGGTGCAATACTGTTAGTACTTTATGATTTTTATTATTTTTTACTGTTTTATTATTCTTAGGCTAGGAAATACTTGTTTTATCAATAAAATAATGAAAATTTTAATATTCACTAGGTCACGTAGGTGAGAGCCTTTGCGTTTTCCGAAACGTGATACCGGTATCGTATTTTTCATGGTGCAATACTGTTAGTACTGCATTTAGGATTTTTACTATTTTTTACTGTTTTATTAGTCTTAGGCTAGGAAATACTTGTTTTATCAATAAAATAATGAAAATTTTAATATTCACTAGGTCACGTAGGTGAGAGCCTTTGCGTTTTCCGAAACGCTGATACCGGTATCGTATTTTACGTGGTGCAATACTGTTAGTATTTATGTTTTTTACTATTTTTTATTACTGTTTTATTATTCTTAGGTTAAGAAATACGTTTTTTTTTTATCAATAAAATCATGAAACTACTGGAAATTTTAATATACAGTATATGCTAGCTCACTTAGGTGCGACCCCAATACATTGCACGCTATCGGACACTATTTGACATGATGCAATACCCTGTACTGTGAGTTATGCATATCTAAATTTATGTTTTTTGCTATTTTTTACTGTTTTATTATTCGTAGGCTGGGAAATAAAAAAAATTTTATCAATTAAATAATGAAATTATTTTTTTCAATAAAAAAATTAAACTACTTAAAATTTTTATTTTTTCAATATTTTAATATTTGTGCGTATACCCAATAAATAAAATAATAATTTGCCCCCCCCCCAAAAAAATAACATGGTACAGTGAAAATGCGAACCAAGAAACGCGATCCAGCTGGGGATCACTATATATATATATATATATATATATATATATATATATATATATATATATATATATATATATATATATATATATATATATATATATATATATATATATATATATATATATATATATACTGTGTATATAATGTATATTGGCATTTATTATCCTACTATAAATCTACACTATTACCAAGCTAATTTTCACCCATTTCCCTTCTGAACCTAAATTTATCAAGCTTATCATCCATTATCCATTACGCGTTCTGGTTTGATCATGAATTTTTAAAAGTTTATAAGTTATCATCCTTGTATTGACCTGTCAGATATGAAGGGATTATAAAAGATGTGTAATGAATATCCAGCTCTCTGCTGGGTTTTAATATACCTCTGCATTACTTTCATGTCTATTCCAAAAATTCTCTTGAGATTATATTATTATTATTATTATTATTATTAACAATAATTTTCCTTTGATGATGATTGTGGAAATTATTATTATTATTATTATTATTATTAATATCATTATTTTTACGAATTTGTAATTAAACCATTATTTTTACAATAAATAATGTAGTTTTGGTTGAATGAACAAGAATTAATTAAAGATTCTCTCTCTCTCTCTCTCTCTCTCTCTCTCTCTCTCTCTCTCTCTCTCCTCTCTCTCCTCTCTCTCTCTCCTCTCTCTCATCTCTCTCTCTCTCTCTCTCCTCTCTCATCTCTCTCTCTCTCTCTCTCTCCCTCTCCCTCTCTCTCTCTCCTCTCTCTCTCTCTCTCTCTCTCTCTCCTCTCTCTCTCCTCCTCTCTCTCTCTCTCCTCTCTCTCCTCTCTCTCTCTCTCTCCTCTCTCTCTCTCTCTCTCTCTAACATTCCTCTTCTACCCAACCCCCCCACACTCTTCTTTGTCCCAGCCAACTAGGGAGGGACACTGTACACAGTTATTAAAGTAAATAAACCAACAGATGTACAAACAATGATGAGCCCTTAATAATAATAATAATAATAATGATGATGATAATAATCTCCACAATCATCATCATAGGAAAATTATTGTTGCCAATAATAATAATAATAATATCTAAGGAGAATTGTTGGAATAGACATCATGAAAGTAATGTAGAGGTATATTAAAACCCAGCAGAGAGCTGGATATTCATTACAAATCTTTTATAATCCCTTTACATCTGACAGGTCATTACACTCTCCATCTCTGTTTCTCTGTACAGCCTGATAAAGGCTGTTTTATTTTATCATTTTTTGGCCCATCCTGGTGTCACAATAATCTTTATTTTTTTATTTATTTATTTTTATTTTATTTTTATTTTATTTTTTTGCCAAAAACATCCGCGATACAGTGAATCGGCGATAGGTGAACCACGATAGAGCGAGGGATTACTGTATATATATATATATATATATATATATATATATATATATATATATATATATATATATATATATATATATATATATATATATATATATATATATATATATATATATATATATATATATACATACACAGTGTTCCCCCCCATACCGCGGTAGTTAATCCGCGATACAGTGAATCCGCGATAGGTGAACCACGATAGAGCGAGGGATTATTGTGTAATATATATATATATATATATATATATATATATATATATATATATATATATATATATATATATATATATATATATATACATACACAGTGTTCCCCCCCATACCGCGGTAGTTCGGTTGCTGGACCCGGCGCGAACCAGGAAATCCGCGTAGTAGGATCAACCTATATGTACATAGATATTTTAATATATTTTTACGTTTACACTGTATAAACCCTCCCTGTATTGTTAAAAAAACACCCTTATCATTATAAATAACAGCAAGCAACGTAATTTTTTATGAAAGTGATAGGAAAACTTACCGTGAATGAGGTGATGATGACTTGATATACATAGGTACAGTATTTTACAATAATTTTTACGTTTACATAAAATAGCGGCCGACATCCACAAACTTTTTTCCTTCTCTCAACGTATCTAAGAGTTTCACTTTATCTACAATGGTTAACATTTTCCTTTGCCGCTTAGGCTCACTACAAGAAGCCTTAGAAGATGAAGGATGCTTGGGAGGCATTGCAAAGGTTAAAATATGCGAGTAAAAAAATCACAAGCAAAACATATTAATAATAATAAGCACAATGTGAATGGCACACACGAGTGAGGCGAGACAATGGAAGATGGTGGAAGCCTTTGTCCGAAACGCTGATAGCGGTATCGTATTTTACTTGTTGCAATACTGTTAGTATTTATGCTTTTTACTATTTTTTATTGTTCTATTATTCTTAGGCTAAGAAATACGTTTTTTTATCAAGAAAATCATGAAACTACTGGAAATATAAATATATATGCTAGCTCACGTAGCTGCGACCCCAATACAATGTACGCTATCGAACACAAGCAAAATGTTTAATAAGCACAACGTGAACGGCGCACACGTGAGTTAGACTGAACGAGTCTTTGTCTGAAACGCTGATAGCGGTATTGTATTTTACATGTTGCAATACTGTTAGTATTTATGTTTTTTACTATTATTTACTATTTTATTATTCTTAGGCTAATAAATACGTTTTATTATCAATAAAATCATGAAACTACTGGAAATATAAATGTATATGCTAGCTCACGTAGCTGCGACCCCAATACATTGTACACTATTGAACACTATTTCGCATGATGCAATAATGTGAGTTATACTGTACGTACGTATATCATTCAGTTATTAGTACAGTGTATATTAATTTAAAATTCATTTACTTATTTGATGATTGTACAAAATCTATTGTATTTATTCATTGTAATTTGGACCAAATATTCCTTTTGTAAAGATTATACTGTACTTTTCAAAAGAGGTGGTCAATAACCGTATCTATCTATCTATCTATCTAAATTTATGGTTTTTACTATTTTTTACTGTTTTATTATTCGTAGGCTGGGAAATAAAATATTTTTATCAATTAGATAATGAAATATGTTTTTTTTTT
>JAXCGZ010000715.1:0-45355 GCA_037179515.1 Halocaridina rubra
CATAACAGTTTTTATAACAGAGAAAGCCACCTGAGGACTTCTAGCCTGCACATGGGGGCATCCATGGGCCATCACTCCCCACGGTCCATTCCAGAAATTCATTATTTCTGGTGAAGGATTAACTTACTACCAAAAGGATGGCAATCATCTACTGAGATTAGAGTTCATGTAAAGTAAGGGAATATTAAGTCAAGCACATCTCAAGGCATTTTGAATCACAAGAGCTTATGTTGTTAATAATAAAATTAGCTAACAATATCATTTTAGGCCATAAGCAGAGCATAATTACCTAAGTGCATATTTTTCTGTATTACATATCAAAGTTTGCCTATGCTCCTTAATACATATTAAGTTACCTGAAAATTATTTCATTGTCAAGGGTACACTCATTATATAGAACATATAATTTCCAAAAAGACAAACAAAAGAAAAATATATTTTCACTAATCATTCTAGGTAAAGAATTTCAATTAGCAAAGTAAAAACTCTAATTAAGTATTCACAACTTCATTATGTAGCTATTAATGAGTGACAAAATGACTATCAGTTTATTAAAGTAAAGAGAAAATAAACATTTTCATCTAAAAGACGACTATATAATAATACTATTTAATAGTAAAAAATAAAAAAATTTATAGTGCCCAATTAAAATAAAAATACTGTTTGTAAGTGACAATTATCTAAAAATACTCATAAATGACACTTACTGCATTAAAACTAGGGTAACTATTTCTCTTATATCTATATACTACTTCTAGGGGAGGCATTGAGACTTTCTTAACTTAAATCTAATGATCTAAAAATAAAATCAGGCTGGGTATGCTGGAAAAATATATTATACTGTACGTGGTTTCACTGGAGAATTTCCAGTCTTCCGTTATGTTCTATTCTGTGGGAAATGTCTCTCTCTCACTTTCTTTTCTTTTATTGGGAATTTTCCATATCCTTATTATTCTCATCTCAATTTTTTCACTTCTTTTGCATTCCCCTTCGTCCCCATATGGAGTCCAACATTTTGGGATATCGCTAATTACTGGGACGACCCCCTCCTTTTTCTGTCATCCCTCACGTCTACGCTGTGATATAGGTCCGGGTTGTAACAACGGTTGGCCCGGGAATCCTGCTTTGGGTGGCCACCGGACAACGGAAGAACGCATATATACCCATTTTAAGTGCCTCTTCCACCCTGCGTTGACTCTACTGTTGAGGCAGTCATATTACCATATCTCCTCTCACGACACCTATTCCCCAGACGTGCTTCTCCCTCCAAACTCAAATTCTGCAATCAGAATAGCCTGCGAGTAGATTCTAGGGCCAGAAATAAGGGCCTAATGTGGCTATCATAAATACAGAAAACACTAGATATTACTTCTGGGTACAAACTGTGAGTAAGCACACACAGGGGATATTGTGCATCCCCTGTATCTGCAAGCGCTTCCAAGCTCACCAATGAGTAAAAGGGAAATGTGTGCAAAATTGCAGGTCGGGGCTGCCTGATAATCAGATCATTATTCCAAGATACTTAGGACGTAGCTGAGTAACTGAATGAGGATCTCTACAAGACATTAGTATGCTATAGCCATCAAAAAGCAAAGTCAAGAAATGCTGAGAAGAATAGCCACAACAGTAATACAGTCAAATCGCTTTTTATGCATTTCTATAAAACGCGAAATTGGAATAACGCCACCAAAAAAATTAGTAAAAAAATACAAAATGCACGTGCGTGCGAGAAAAAGCAAAAAAAGAAAAAAAAATGGTTCAGTTTAGTAACTAAGCGAATGCCTCTGAGGCAGTTTCCCACCATGCTGGTGGAACGTATCTATGCCTATTATCATTGTTTCTTTTGGAAAATGACTGGTTACATTATGCAAATTTTACATTACCCATGCCTTTTGAGAACCTATCCTCGCATTGTTCCAAGAGGTGAGTGTACTCTTCTTAACAGTGACACAATGGTAAGAATTCAAAATAAAAATGCTAATAGTTGTGTTACTACTGATAATATGATGAAAATAATAATTAGCAAGAAGTAGAGTGGAGTGATAGTAACAACAACAGCAGTCATACTACTAATAATAATAATATTAATTATAATAAAAAATAAGAATAACAGTAAATAATAAGTGATAATAGCATTTTGAGGCAAGAACCAAAATTTTTTAATTAAATAAATAAATAATAAAACTCATTTTAAAGTAAATTTTTTTCGTCCAATTTCTTTTATCATTTTTTAATTCCTGCTGTCACAATATATAAGAGCAAAGCCACCAACCTTCCTGTTGCTCGGGTTATCTGTGGTAGCTCAGATTTCCTTTAAAGACAGTTGAAATATGTGGCAGACGACTCTGTTACTTCTCAGTTCAAATTCTGTCTTATCACTGTAACATTAACATGCAAAAAAATTCATCAAAAATAATGGAGCTAGCTCACGTTTATCATCTAGCAATTTATCAAAAAATTAACAGTCAAAATACCCAAATTCAACATCTTTAAAAACTTGGCTTCATGCATTCAATTCCTAATAAAAATATAGAGGAAGGGTTTATCTCACTTTTACAATACTCTTATTTGGCAAAATAAATGGGCCATGTCGGATTAAGGGACAAACGCCTAATCTCTGGAACCAGTTACTCAACATCGAATTTCCAAAATTCGGGCAATTTTGACCCTAATGCCACAACTTAACACTTATTTATTAGCTAAGCAGAATAATGTCAGAAACACAGATTTACTTTCATAAATTCCCTTAAAGAACTAATACCCCGAATAGCAGAGAAAAAAAAAATAACAGAACGCCTAATCTTGCGCATAATTCCTAAGCAATTGGTGAATCGCTTACTGTTAAGTAATTTCTGAAAATAAAAATAACGTAACTCGCTCTCTCTTGCTCTTTCTCTCGGTCTCTCACTCACTCTTCACTCATGGGCCCTGTCTCTCTCTCGAAGAGAATTTCAGCTAATTTATTTTTCTTAAAAAATATATATATATATATAATTGCTGTAGGGGCATTTTTATGACCTGCCTTTCTGTCTAAATATACAAAGAAAAAACAGTAACTACCTTTCACTCTATGTTCACTAATAGTAATTCTTGCGAATGGCTCTTTTGTTAAGCTTTCTGCAAAGCGAAATTTTGTTTTCTAGAATCTTTATAAAACAAATCAAAAAAATAATTTAGTATACAAATTAAGCGACAGAGAAGCAAAAATCCATCTTTTTCTGTGAACATAATCGCAAAAATGCTAGTGAAATACGCATACACACTTGCCAGAAGTCAAACATACCTCTGAATGGAAGTTACACAAAATACTACGAAAATATTTAATTATTACTGACAATAAAACATGAAACTATCTCTTGTGAAGCATAACAAGCACTGTAATATAAAAATATTTTACACTAAAAGCTGATACTTCAAGAGAACTGTCTTGAATATATTTCAAGACAGTTTACTTCTACTTACAGTATGTAAGTGTTGTTTGCATGATAGTTTCGTTTAATGTAACGAGTGCATGTATGTATACTTTTAGACTTAGTATGTATACCTACTCATTTATATCAAGTATGCACATATATTCGGATGTATAATGTGTAATTCATTCTTTGGACTAGTCGTAGCATAGAGAGGGAAATCTTTCTTTCTTTCTTTTGGATGGAATAGGATTGGTGGGGTAAGGAGAGAGGGGGGTAAAGGATGGGAAGGATTGGAGGGGTAAGCACGAAATTTAAGGAAGTAAGAGTTAATAGAGAGGGGCAAACCCTCGTGCTAAGTTTTTGTTAGATATAATTTTACTGTCCCAGTATTACTTTTTTTTTTAAAATTGTAATTTAGTAATGATGAGGAATTTTTGGAGATTTTATTTAATTACTATACATAGGTTCAGGTGGATGTCCCAAAAAAACCGGAGAAATTCTTTTCCACCAGGCGTGGTCATTGATAAATTCGTATTCTAAAGTGTTTAAAGCATTAGTTTCTTGAAGAAATTCTTCAAAATCGATTTCCATTTTACCCCAGGTTCTGGATGCTAATTTATAGATATAGGTGTTAATTGGTTCGACTTTGAGGTTCTTATGAATTTCTTCCATTCTCTCTATGTATGGTGGGGTTTCAGAGAGAATTCTTCTTAAGTTTAGATTTTGGATAGCTTGGAGACTTAAAAGTTTACTTTTTGGTAAGATGCAGGTTGGAATTGGGGGGTATATTAAGACAGGTCTTACTAAAGTTTTATATAGGGTGACTTTATTTTTAGTTTTGAGCAGGTTAAATCTACGTAACTTTGTGGAGACAAGTTTACTTTGAATTATTCTATTATTTATATGAGCTTTCATTCCTGTTCTGTTAATTGTAAAGCCTAAGGTTTTCAGACTGTTGGAGAAATTTATTCTATTGTTATTTATTATTACATCAGATGGTTTAAGAGCAGAAATAGATAAAAGTTGGAATTTGTCAATATTAGTTTTAATTTTCCATTTTTCCTCGTATTCGTTTATTCTAAGTATTTCCCTCTGAGTTTTAAATGCTAGAAATCTTTTATTATAATCAGGAATTACTTGAGTGATGTCATCTGCAAATATAATAGTTGAACAACCTATACCTGGTTTGGGTATATCTCTCGTGAATATAGCATAGAGGAGTGGACTCAGATTTGATCCTTGAGGGACCCCTGCTCTAAGTTCGAATTGGGTACCTAAATATTCATTAATTTTGATAATTGACTTTCTATTAGATATGAAATCTGATAAGATTTTAGTTATTAGTGGGGGTAACTGGAGTTCCATGATTTTATATCTGAGTCCATCTCTCCATACTTTGTCAAAAGCAGAGGAAACATCCCTGCTCAGGACATTGCACTTTTGCCTGAGCTTTTGCGAGATGGCTATTTTTTCATATAAGTATGTTAGTGCAGTATGAGTACCTCTTCCTCTTCTAAACCCGTGCTGGTTAGGGGGAAAACAGTCATTTATTTCTAGATAATTATAGACTAGTATGTAGTATTTTTTCAAATATTTTCCCTGGGACTTCTAGGAGAGATATAGGACGATAATTATTAGCTGAGGTGGTGCTTTTTCCAGGTTTAGGTATAAAAATCATTATTGACAATTTAAATTTTGTTGGGAAATAACCTATGGATAAACAAGAGTTAAAAATATCTAATAATTCGTGAATAGCTATATTAGGCAGGTGGGATAGTATTAGTTTATTAATGCCTGAATGTCCAGGGGCTTTGTTTTTCATACTTTTTATAGTATCTTTGATGTCGGCTATAGTAATAGGAGATGTTAGATCATCTCCTGGAGTTAATCTATTTAAGTCTACGTTAAATAAGGGAGTGATTAAATTTGCGTTTTCTTTCAAAAAGTTACATACAGTTCTTTCATGGGCTAAGTCATAGTTTAGATTTTCTTCAGCACTAATATTAAATATAGTTTCCCAGGTCTTTCTGAATTTTTCTTCTTTTTCTTTACTGGTGAAAAGTTTATTATTATTATTATTGTTATTGTCTATTAGGTACGGCGTTGTTTCTTTACTGTTACCCATTAGTTTCTTGATGTTATACCAGAAATTTTTGGGATCTTTAGAATTACTTTGAAGTTTCATTATTACATTTTCCCAGTTATTATTATATGAAGCTATTAGTTCTTTTTGTAGTTCTTCTCTTACAGTTCTTAAATCAGTTAGAGCTTGGGGACCCCAGAGACCTCTGCCAATGTTATTTGATAAAATTTGATATCTATATTGGAGTTCTTTACATTTATTATTTAGTTTAGGGTGGGGTAAGGATTTTGACTTTTTGAACGGTATGTAATTATCTATTGCATTTTGAATTAAGGAATACCATTGCTTTAAGTGTTTTTCTATATAAAAAATATTATTAATGGAGGTATTACTTGTGATATCGTGCGTGAATTTGTCTTCTAAGAAAGACTTGAAGTTATCCCAGTCAACATTATTAAGATCTCTACTGGGGGGAGTTCTAATAGCTATTGGTTCTGTTGAGAACTTAATTATTAGAGGTAAATGGTCAGAGGTGGTTAGGGGTCCTTTTTCTATTGAGTGATTTAGGTAATGGTTCTTATTACTAATGATAATATCTGGTTTGGAGGATTCAGATCCATGGGTCATAGTTCTGAAGTCAGGTCCTAGTATTTTAATCAGATTATTGGCCATTAAATTATTTAGAAAGTTACCAGTTATATTACAAGTATTGTGACCTAGGGTGTGATGTCTAGCATTAAGATCTCCTATTAGGTATGCTGGGATGTTTTTCCTAATTAGTTTTAAGATGTCTTCATATGGGATTTATAGTCTTCTGGGTGGTAAGTAAGTAGTTCCTATAATAATGGGGCCGTTTTTGGTTTCAATTTCTAGTGCTAGTAAATCAGTATCAAATTCGTCTATGATTTTATGAGCAATGTTACGTTTGATGGCAATTGCTATACCTGCGTGAGCTTCATTTAAAAAGTTTCTTTGATAAATATTATAACCAAAAATTTTTATTTGAATGTTAGTTCTAGAGGTACTATTGAGAAGTATGATATCTGGGTCAAATTCCCTATAAACATTATATAATTCATTACTTCTAATGTTAGTCCAAGCTATTACGTTATGCTGAATGATAGTTAATTTATTATTATTATTATTTTTATTAGCCATATTGAGTGCAGTTAAAAGATAAAGGGTGAGTTAAGTATTTAAATCTGAGGAGGACTCTGATCTCACATGTAGTCCTTGGTCTAGTGAATTATAGTGAAATCTGATACACCAAAGTTTAACCACAAATATGTCACCCTCTCGGGTTTTCCCTCGCTTGTACGAACAAAGAACCTTTATGTGTAAGAGTTTTCTCTCCCCTTTTCCCGCCTGTATAGAGGAAACCTTAGCCATAGTACCATGGACCCCTACAAACAAGGGGTGTTCGGTAAGATTCAAAAGAAAACGGGCAGTTCATCTCATATTTGTGACGTGATTTTAATGCGTGAAAGCAGTCAAAATTAATATTTATGAAATATAGTTGTTACCATGATTATTGACGATGCATATACGTTTCATAATGAGTAATCAGTTGTATTCGTGAAATGCTATAAAACGCTCATGTTTACCGTGATTATTGACGGTGCTTATAAGTTTAATAATGAGTAATTAGTTGAGCTCGTGAGATGCTACGAGACACTCATGATTGTGACATGAATATACGCGTGAAAGCAGTCGTAATTAATTTGAAATACATTTGCTACCGTGATCATTAATGGTGCATATACGTTTAATAATGAGTAATTAGTTGTACTCATGAGATGCTATGAGACACTCATATTTAAGGTGATTATAAGTTTGATAATGAGTAATTAGTTGTCCTCGTGAGATGCTACGAGACACTCAAGTAGAAGAACGTGGTAACGATCCGTGGATCAGAAGATATTAGAGATTGATTCGGAGTCCTATGATTGCTGATGACATCTGGGTTTTCCGGATAAATGAGTACAGATATAACTTATTTCTAACAATGTTTATAACTATGTGTGAGGGATAGAATGAGCTCATTTAACAGAACACTCTTAGGTAGAATATATGTTAGAAATTTTATTCTGTGTGAGGAAGTTTTAATTTAAGGTGAGGAGAGTTTATTTAATAATTCACATGTCAGCAGTTCACAAACCCTCTTATAAAATATTTGCATGTATGCCTATGCATGTAATATTAATTATATTTTATTGGTAGAGGAATTAATTTTGAGATCGTTTGTAGGGCTCTACCTAAGCCATGTCAGGATTTCCGAATTTAGGGGGTTATAAGATCGAAGGGTAATAACACATAGGAAATCCCCCACAGCTTTAGGACCTTTGAAGCGGATGAGAATTGGTGTGGTAATGGTGAAGATAATGTACATTTTAGATAAACTCCCTCCTTGTAAGTAGCGTAAAACTCTACGGTTAAAACCTTCCATATTTCATCTGAAAAAAAAAACATTGGTTTTTTTTTTTTTTTTTATGATTGTGACACCAGGACGGGCCAAAAAATAATAAAATAAAACAGCCCTTATCGGGCCTGGGCACAAAAAACATATAAAGTAAAGAGAAACAGAGATGGAGTGTAATGACTTGTCAGATGTGAAGGGATAATAAAAGATGTGTAATGAATATCCAAGAATATTCAGTGTAGCTGTAGGCATTGAAAAAGAACCGTAACTGAAGGAAGACTTAAAATCGAACTGTCCTGGAGAGACCTATTTTAGTTCAAAAAACCTTCAGCTGTAGTATCGCAACTGGTGGATGGTGCCTTGAGCCAACCTACTACTGGTATGCATGAATATTGCGAACATAACTTTGAAATTTAAGTGGTTGTTGAAATAAATAAGAGTATTTTTTTACCGCATGGATAAAGTGTTTCTCTCTTTGTGGAAACGAAATATGCTTTTGTAGTTGAGCATCCCCTAAGTAAATTGGAAATTAGTACCTAATTTCGGCTGGGTGAACAGTGGTTATTAGGGATTTGTTTGTTTACATATTTCCCATTTAACGATGTCTAGAATGTTGTACTGTTTCCGTTGTTTACATAAATAAACAGAAGGTAGTGACCCACCTGCTGCTAGGTGCACAGTGTCATTTATTCGAGGAACATTGTGTTTTACATTACATTTTCCATTTACTGTTGATGACTTAACAGTGTCATTTAGTTCATGAATAGTGTTTTACACTTTGAGGATTGGCGTCATAATTGACGAAAATTTAATAACTAAGTTATCTTGAAATTTTGGAAGAATGTCTTATGATACTCTTTACAGAGTGAATATTTGTTGCATTGCAGATGTACAAAGAAGAATATGGTTTCTTTGCTAACATAATTACATCAACTATTTGTTAGTTGTTCTCTTTTGTTCTATTTGCTTTTTCAGTATGTCGGTTAAACCTAAGGCATTACTGAAAGATTTGGAAGATATGATAGGAAATATGAAGAATATGTCGAGGATAAGCCCCTTAAAAGGGACTCTGAAGAGGAAGATTTAGAACACGACAACCTAACTAAAACAGTAAATGAGATTAGCTTAGTTGTCCCAGAACAGATTCGTAAGTTAGGAACTGAGAAGAGTACTAGAGCTCCTAGTTCCGATAGTTCAAGCTCTCCCAGTGGACAACCCACGCCTAGATTTCCTGAAGTAAATATCCCACAGTTCTCTGGAAACTATGATGAATTGAATGAGTTTTGGAATACGTTTGATAGTTTCGTACAAAGTACTTCTATGCCAACTATGACAAAGTTTACCATCTTGAGAAATGAGTTACATCCCTCCCCCACTGCCGAGGCCGAGTAACACTCGCCAAGCAGCCTCATCTCACAGGTACTGTGCGGAGATTTGTAGCTCGCGGATTGGTCGGTGCAGCGACTGCTTTTTCCCATCTACCTCCAGACTCTGGAACTCTCTTCTTCCTTCTGTCTTTCCTAATTCTTATGACCTTTCATCCTTCAAAAAGCAGATCTATCGTCACCTCAGAGCCTTGTCCACCATATCTCTGGGTCCTCTGTACTTTGACTGTTTTTTCTGTCTGTTGTTTTCCTTTGTGTGACATTACCTCATCTCTGCCTTGTCCTTAACCTTTTTCTTTTCCTTCGTCTTGGTATTTTCTCGTGCCCGCGCCCTTATTGATGAGGGCAGTTTCTGCCTGCCCGTGTCACACTATATATATATATATATATATATATATATATATATATATATATATATATATATATATATATATATATATATATATATATATATATATATATATATATATATATATATATATAAAGGATATCCTGTTGCTAGTGAGAGTTATGATGAATGCATTCAACAGCTACAAGCTGTTTATGCCAGCAAGGACAGGTGTGTACGAAATTTAATGAGGAAATTGGTATAAATACCAACTCCCACTTCTGGTTATTCATCACTTTTTTAAGTTCAAGCAGGAAGTAGAAGCCAGTACTTGAAGTCTGAAAAATTAGTGACATGAAGAATGCTGACTGGGTGTTTACAGAACTCGTGATAATGAAATTACCAGAAGATGTAGAGAACTGGATTAGCATGAAAATAGACACAAAATATCCTAGATTTGAAACCCTCTTGAAGGATATGGGAAAATATGTATATCATATAAAAGGCAACAACACTAAAGATAACATAAAGAGAGAGATCCAAGCCTCCCAGAGAGATGAGACTCAGTCCTATAAAAAGAGTGTAGCTAGTTATGGTGCTGTTGCAAAAAGTGTAAATAGTAAATCAGAATGTGTATTCTGTGCTTGGCAAGGTCATAAGTCTGAACAGTGTAATAAAGTAGTTAGTATAAATGAACACAGAGACAAATTGAGAGACAGTAACAAATGTCTGAGATGTACTCAGTCAGGGCATTATGCAAATGAATGTTAAACTCAGTTAAACTGTAATAAGAGTAAGAAAAATGGTCATCATACAGCCTTGTGTTACAAACAAGAATCAAAGTTTTGTAAAAGGTTTGAAGCGCTTACATTTCTGAATGAACGGTCAGTAAATTATTCAAAATTAATAGATGAGTCAAGCGAATAGAAAGAACATTCTGACTCAGAAAGGGACAAGAAACATAGTGTGATAACTATGAATGCAGTACAAAAGCAAATGATGAAGCCGAGTTTACGTTCATGCGCTCTGCCTACTGCAAGTGAAAAAGTAAGCAGCTCAAAGGGAAATCTTTGGGTAAACACTAGGTTATTCTTTGATACAAGTTCCCAATGTTCCTTTATAATTAGGGAATTAGCTGAAAGGCTTAAATTAAGCCCAGTAGATGAAAAGTCCCTTGATATTGATGCATTTCAATCTGAGATAAATAAAGGAAGTTTTCCTGTTGTAAACGTAGTTATTAAATTGGGGAATAGAAGAGTCAGAGTTAAATTAGTCGTATTTGATGATATGGCAATTAGCATCCACACTCCAGGAATAGCAAAAGCTGCAAATGTGTTAAAGTCTAACATATTCCTCGTGATACTCAACATGAACCCAGTAATGTGCAAAACCAAATTGTTATGCGAGTAGGAACACAGTTTTTGCCTGCTTCTACTCAAGAGTTGATTGAAGAGGCCATAGAGCCTGTTAATAAGTTGTTGATTGAAGAGGCCATAGTGCCTGTTAATAAGTTGTTGATTGAAGAGGCCATAGAGTTTGTTAATAAGTTGTGAGAGCCAGAGAGTATTGAAGTAAATAAGCAAGAAGTGCATTACGGAGATAAATCTACACTTGGAAGTTTTATGGATTGTTTTCCCTGGAAGCCTATCCACACAATTTTCAGAGAGCCTTTAGACAAATGAAGTCTCTAGTAGGACATTTGGAGGATATATTGGAGAATTTTCATATAGATAAAATGTTGGATGGTAGCACCAGTGAAGAGAAACAGTTTGATATATACAATACTGCAGATGTAGAATGGGCAAAGGCTGGAATATCACTGCAAGCATGGAAGTCCAACAACACAAGACTTCATAGAGTACTGAATCAATGCTTTTCTGAAGAATCTAGATCTCCTAAAGTATCAATCTTTAGTTCAATCTGGAATTATTAATACATACAAGTTGTCTTTGAAAAGTCTGAAGGCTAGAGAAGATGCGCTGACCAAACAGAAACTTCTGTCACTGGTGGGTATAGGTTTTAACCCCTTAGGTCTAATTTCACCCTTGCTAAGAAGAGGAAAATTTCTTATTGAGAGAGCCTGGTCTGAAAAGCTCTCATGGGAAGATCTGTTATCAGAAGTATACAAAGAGGAATCATCAGATTATGAAAGATCTGAACGTCAAGCTGCCCAAAACGTTGAAGAATTGTAGGCATGCTTAATCATTGATGATACATTGAAGCTTTGATGGGGAGACCACCCTTTTTTTTTTCTTTTTTGGAGGAGTCCATGAGGTCTTGAATATATTTCAAGACAGTTTATTTCTACGCACATTATGTAAGTGTTGTTTGCATGATAGTTTCGTTTATTGTAACGTAAGTGCATGTATGTGTACTTTTAGACTTACTGTGTATACCTACTCATTTATATCAAGTATACATGTATATTCGTATGGACAGTATTTAATTAATTCTTTGGACTTGTTGTAGCAGAGAGAGGGAAATCTGATACACCAAAGTTTAAACACAAATATGTCACCCCCTTAGGTTTTTCCTTGCACGTATGAACAAAGAACCTTTACGTGTACACTGTTTCCTCTCCCCCTTTTCCCGCCTATATAGAGGAAACCTTAGCCCTAGTACCAGGGACCCCTACAAACAAGGGGTATTTGGTAAGATTAAAAAAAATGGGCAGTTGATCTCGTGAGATGCTACAAGACATTCATATTTTTTATGTTAAGACGTGAAAGCAGTCAAAATTAATATTTATGAAATACATTTGTTACTGTGACTATTGATGGTGCATATACGTTTAATAAAGAGCAATCAGTTGTACTCGTGAGATGCTACAAGACACTCATGTTTACCATGATTATTGACGGTGCTTATAAGTTTGATAATGAGTAATTAGTTGATCTCATAAGATGCTACGAGACACTCATGTTTGTGACGTGATTTTAATGTGTGAAAGCAGTCGTAATTAATATTTATGAAATACATTTGCTACCGTGATCATTGATGGTGCATATACGTTTAATAATGAGTAATTACTCGTACTCGTGAGATGCTACAAGACACTCATGTTTACCGCGATTATTGACGGTGCTTATAAGTTTGGTAATGAGTAATTAGTAGTCCTTGAGAGTTGCTACAAGACACTTAAATAGAAGAATGTGGTAGAGATCCGTGGATCAGAAGATATTCGAGTTTGATTCGGAGTCCTGTGATTGCTGACAACATCTGAGTTTTCGGATAGATGAGTACAGATTTAACTAATTTCTAACAATGTTTATAACTGTGTGTGAGGGACAGAATGAGATCATTTAATAGAACATTTGTAGGTAGAATGTATGTTGGAAAATGTATTATTCTGGGTGAGGAAGTTTTAATTCAAGGTGAGGCGAGTTTATTTAATAATTCACATATCAACAGTTCACAAACCCCCTTATAAAATACTTGCATGTATGCCTATGCATGTAATATAAATTGTATTTTATTGGTAGAGGATTTAATTTTGAGATCGTTTGTAGGCCTCTATAGAAGCCGTGTCAGGATTTCCGAATTTAGGGGGTTATAAGATCGAAGGGTAACAACACATAGGAAATCCTCCACATTAACAATTAATTCTTTCTTAAACGACAAAATTAAAGGAATTAAATCTTGTTATTTTAATTCACACATTATCTTAATTAGCAAAATTGTAATTATAAACTTCACAACAATGAACAATAATTAAAGACAATTATTTGCATAAGCTTCTCAAAATCGTTATTATTTTTATCTCTGCGAAATATTGCAATCATCATATGAAAACTAAACCCACCTCTCAACATAAAAAATATAAAAAACTTGTATCAGTGCTTTTTTTTTTATGATTGTGACACCAGGATGGGCCCAAAATGTAAAATAAAACCGCCCTCGTCGTGCCTGGGCACTAAGAATACATAAAGTTAAGAGAAACAGAGATGGAGAGTGTAATGACTTGTCAGATGTGAAGGGATAATAAAAGATGTGTAATGAATATCCAAGAATATTCAGTGTAGCTGTAGGCATAGAAAAAGAACCGTAACTGAAGGAAGACTTAACATCGAACTGTCCTGGACAGACCAAGTTAAAAAAACCTTCAGCTGTAGTATCACAATGGGTGGTTGGTAATAAATAAAATTTATAATATTTCATTTGCAAACTGTAAAAAAATAACTTTGCTTTAGAATCACACTCCACTTAAGTTACATAATCTCTTGAAGGACTCACACATATAACAAGATAATTTTTTTTTTCTATGAACTCAAAGTAACACGTATTCTTTTTTCTCTCTCAAATTATTTCCCCAACAGATTACCTCAGCAGACAGGAAAGGTTTTGAAACCTTTTTTATACATACGTTTATCAGTTAGCCATTTATTTATCTATTTAGTTATTTTTTCGAATAAATGAATTAAATACTTCAGCAAGAAAAGAAAAATAATTCATAGATTCACGTTCTTTATCAATTATGATCTCTCTTGGAATTCTGAAAAAACGAACAACCATCCTAATAGAGGACTAAGGGACCGATGAAAACATGGTGGTCTTGCTCCCCCACTTGAAACAGCACCTTGGCAATATCCTAGCAGAAGGGATGGTACTACGTTGATCCTCAAAACAACTGACATCTCTCAAGGTCATAAACTATATATCCCGTAGATTTTTCCCTTATCCTACTCTTAAACGAGTCTTGATTCCTCCCCCAAGCACCCCCCCCCCATCTTTTCATCCAAGTTGCTCACAGTCACTCTCTTTCTCTCTCCCTCTCTTTCCCTGCCTTAAACAGCATTCGCTCACTCACTTTCAGCCTGCGACCCCCCATTCACTGAGCACATTTCTCCTCCCCATCACTTTGAAGGAATGTTGTGGGTGTCCTCTTGAAGCCCTTGCTTTGCTGCTGATTTCCTGTGTCAACTGTCCTAGGTTCCCTTCTATACTCCCCATAAATGGTGTGGGAGGGTACTACCTTTACCCCCCCTCTCAGGGCACCAGCTACTCTATTCTCACTCCCCATTTGGTTTTTATAACAGAGAAAGCCACGTGAGAACTTCTAGCCTGCACATGGGGGCACCCATGGGTCGTCAATAATACATATATATATATATATTATATATATATAAATATATATATATATATATATATATATATATAATATAAATATATATAATATATATATATATTATATATATATATATATATATATATATATAATATATATATATATATATATATATATATATATATATATATATATATATATATATATATATATATAGTGTTGCGTCACTTATCGCAGTAGTTCGGTTCCGGGACCCGGCGCGAACCCGGAAATCCGCGGAGTAGAGATCAGCCTCTATGTACATAGATATTTTAATGTATTTTTACGTTTACACTGTATAAACCCTCCCTGTACTGTTAAAAAAACACCCTTTACATTATAAATAACAGCAAGCAACGTAATTTTTTTATGAAAGTGATAGGAAAACTTACCATGAATGAGGTGATGATGACTTGACTTTAATAGGTTCCATATTTTACAATAATTTTTACGTTTACGTAAAATAGCGGCCGACATCCACAAACTTTTTTCCTTCTTTCAACATATCTAAGAGTTTCACTTTATCTACAATGGTTAACATTTTCCTTTGCCGCTTAGGCTCACTACAAGAAGCTTTAGAAGATGAGGGATGCTTGAGAGGCATTGCAAAGGTTAAAATATGCGAGTAAAAAAATCACAAGCAAAACATATTAATAATAATAAGCACACCATGAATGGCGCACACGAGTGAGGCGAGACAATGGACGATGGTGGAAGCCTTTGTCCGAAACGCTGATAGCGGTATCGTCTTTTACATGTTGCAATACTGTTAGTATTTATGTTTTTTACTATTTTTTACTGTTATATTATTCTTAGGCTAAGAAATACGTTTGTTTTATCAATAAAATCATGAAACTACTGGAAATATAAATATATATGCTAGCTCACGTAGCTTCGACCCCAATACATTGTACGCTATCGAACACAAGCAAAACGTGAGTTAGACTGAACGAGTCTTTGTCCAAAACGCTGATAGCGGTATCGTATTTTACATGTTGCAATACTGTTAGTATTTATGTTTTTTACTATTTTTTACAGTTTTATTATTCTTAGGCTAATAAATACGTTTTTTTTATCAATAAAATCATGAAACTATTGGAAATATAAATATATATGCTAGCTCACATAGCTGCGACCCCAATACATTGTACGCTATCGAACACTATTTCGTATGATGCAATACTGTGAGTTATACTGTACGTACGTATATCATTCAGTTATTAGTACAATGTATATTAATTTAAAATTCATCTACTTATTTGATGATTGTACAAAATCTATTGTATTTATTCACTGTAATTTGGACCTAATATTCCTTTTGTAAAGATTATACTGTACTTTTCAAAAGAGGTGGTCAATAAACGTATCTATCTATCTACATTTATGTTTTTTACTATTTTTTACTGTTTTATTAGTCGTAGGCTGGGAAATAATTTTTTTTATCAATTAGATAATGAAATGTTTTTTTCAATAAAAAAAATGAAAATACTGATTTTTTTTTTTTAATTTTAATATTTTTGCATATACCCATGAAATAAAATAATAATTTATCCAAAAAAAAAACGCGATAGAGTGAGAAAGCGAACCAGGAAGCACGAATAACTGGGGTAACACTGTCTATATATATATATATATATATATATATATATATATATATATATATATATATATATATATATATATATATATATATATATATATATATATATATATATATATATATGTATTTTTTTTTTCCAACATAGTTGCCATCTTCCTCAATACACACACTTCTCAACACGATGTTTCCAAAAACCTGGTTTCAATAGAGGAATGCTGAGTTCTTCAGTGAGGGGATAAATGGTTGGAAACATCGTGTTGAGAAGTGTATTGAGCAAGATGGCAACTATGTTGGGAAAAAAAATAAAAAAATAAAATATATATATATATATATATATATATATATATATATATATATATATATATATATATATATATATATATATATATATATATATATATATATATATATATATATATATATATATATATATATATTATTATTTTTTTTTCCCAACATAGTTGCCATCTTGCCCAATACACTTCTCAACACGATGTTTCCAACCATTTAGCCCCTCACTGAAGAACTCAGCATTCCTCTATTGAAACCAAATATTTGTAGCATTTTTAGCTTTATCAGTGCTTTCAAAACTGTTTCCTTTCAGTTTTTCTTTGCATTTTGGAAAAAGAAAAAAGTTTGATGGAGCAAGATCTGGGTATAGGGTGGGTATGGTAGTACTTGCCATGAAAATTCTCGAGGAATATCCCTGGTAACTCTCAAAGAATGTGCTGGTGCAGGTACATTGTTGTGGCAATAGAGGACTCCACCATACAGCTAGCCTTTTTGTTGTTTAACCAATGCCACCTTCATCTCCTTAAAACTTCTGTGCAGAAAGTTCATTTGTCCTTTAAGAAAATCCACTAATATCACTCCCTCTGAATCCCAAAACACTATGGCCATCTCTTTCTGAGTAGATCTTTTCGATGTAAATTTGACAGATCCACAAGATCCGCGAGGAGGCCATTCTTTAGACTGTAATTTAGTCTCAGGATCATACTGATTACTCCACGTCTCACTACCAGTATATCTGATCTGGTCGCAACCCTCTCTGGACCCACAGCATAGAAAGCTTGCCGAGTCCCAAATCTTTACATTAAATTGAGTTTGCAGAGCCATAAGAGATATCTAAGGCCAAAACTATCTGAACAATGCTTATTCTTTTATCTTCTTCCACAAGATATTTCAACAGCACCAATCATTTCTTCGTTTCTTGACGTTGCTGGTCTTCTGGACCAAGGATCATCTTCTAGGTCTTCTCTGCCATCTTGAAAATGCTGAAGCCACTTGCAAACAGCGGGTTTCTTTGGAGTAGCTTGCAATAAACTTTTTTGCTCAGCTTCAAAAATTTGCGGTCCCTTCCAATTAAGTTTCATGAAGAATTTGATGTTTGCTCTTATCTCTTAGTTGTTGTTTTCCATGGCTCATGAAACAATGTTTTTGTATGAGCGTCTGCTCTATGTAATAGTGATTGAATAACTAATACAATAAGCTAAGGTCTCAATGACATGTTTGAACATGCTTTGCTTTGTATTCTACTCACCGGATTCAAGCAGAAGCAGTTTTCCTTGAAATTCTTGACCATCCCTCGTATATATAATTTTTGTTTCCAGGATGGACACTGCAAACAATTTCAATATAAAGCATAATTAATTTAATTGTGATGCTATCTGCCACTGGGTTAAGCAGGCCAGCTTAGCTCAGTGCCAGTCCCAAGCCCAGATAAATGGGGAGGGTTTCCAGGATAGTCCTAGCAAGACACTGGAAAAAAACCTCTTTGCTCAAGCTGCAGTGCAATTATAACTGCCAATGCAACAGACACGATGAGGGGAAATGTGTGCCATGTTTTCATTACCGTATATTAGTAAAGAAGGTAGCCACCTTCAAGAAAGAGATCAGTAGAAGAATGGAGAGTAAGCAAAGTGGTGTAGGAAGGAGAGCTTAATTTTGTATTAAGGCAAATATACAAAATCTGCAAACTTCTTATGCAAAATGGGAAGCCTATATTCAATTTCAATTATCTGAAACTTTCTAAATTTTTTCAGGAACAAGACCATTTATTCTTACCTCAAAGCTACTTGAGCTTACATCTCTAATGTCTAATTATCGTTCTCTTATCCATATTAAAACATAGTTTTCATTTCCAACATATCTTACCTAATTCATAATGTCTCATTACCCTTCTCTTTCCACATCAACACAGCTTTCTCTTCCAACATACCTTACCAAATTCATCCACTAATCTGATAAAAAAATAAATAAATAAATAAATAAATGCATAATTATGGACATAATAAAGGTATGAAAAAGAAATATATGGATAAAGAAGACATGGAGATGTGTCAAAGCAAGCAGACCTGTCTGTATAAGGAAAATACATTACACGAGCTAATGAAGATAAGTATCGGAAAACAGAAGCAAAATTCAGTACAAGGAGAGAAATGTGCACCATACTGAAAAAGCCTGGAGTTATCCAAAGTAACATTTTAAGTAATAAGATAGGGTGGAATAGACAATATAGTACTGAAAATTAGCTTAATACTGCACCTTGTTTTGCAGAGTTAAGTTGCTATGACCCACCACAGAACACCCATTCAGAACTATTTTCACAACCTTTTGTGTTACTTAAGATAATTTTAGAAATGACTGATGTGATGCCTATCTCTTTCCTTCTAGAGCTGAAGTTTGGAACTCAGCCCAGACTGAGTATCAAGTACCTTGTAATCCTATTTTCTCTTTTTCCTAAGAACCGTATTAAATATCAGAATTTCTTATTTACCATCTCTAATAATTACACTAATAGTTAAAAGTTGTGCAAAATTCTTTTTAATACCAATTAATTTTATTATCAATACATTAAAATTTTACATACATGCATAACACTAAAATGCAAATACTACAAAGAAGGTAATGAAATGCTATCACCTTTGACAACAGTAATACAATCATGACTTTTCACATCACTATACAAAAAATACCATAATTACAATGGGCATATTGTTATTTAGGTAATCATATCTTTTCGTAAATTTTACCTTTGTCCACAGAACCTTGCGGGCTGATAACATATCAGTATGTAAGTATATCCAAAAATTCACTAACTGCTATAAAATCCTCCTCAGCAATAGATTTAACTGCATAATTTATTCATTCAGAAACATTATTTTTTTTTCATTAGAATATCCCGTTCATAATAATAATAAAGAAAAGGCTGATGAACTAAACTTCCCTTTAAACCAGCAGTGATCCTTTGCGTAATAATACATAAGAGTAAAATTGGTCACTTAGAAATTATGTCATTTACAAATTCTTTCACCATGGGCTCTAGCAACTCGTGAGAAGTGGAACCCACCAGGAACAATATCAACAATTCCTTTCCTAGTGACTTTAACTATGATGTAGTGTTTGTTTTATGCTTATATTTCTGAAAATACTCATCATCTGATTGTACTTGGTGACATTGGTCGTCTTACACTTTATTACTTTTTTGTGCCTAAATAAAAAAGTTTCTTGGTTGATTTGCAGAACAGTGAAAATTATTTGGTACTGCTATTAAGAGTATGTAAAAACTCTTCTAGGGTGATTGCAAGAAATGATATGAACTCAAACTAAGTTTGAAAATAATGGTATTTGTATTCTACTATGATTTACTCTGTAAAAACTTACTTTGACACTTAAAATCTGTGTTATTCATTTGAGACTTCTTTATTTTCACCCTTTCATCATGAATTCTTTTGGCTTCTGTTATCAGGTGTTGCCACATCAGACTAACTTCCATATCGCCCTATCCAATTGTGTCCTTTTTTGTCATACTACCCACCCTCATGGCCTCCCTAACCACATCCTATTTGGCCTATCTCTCCCCCTCCTGCTTAGCAGCTCCATCCTCAGTATACTTGTAACATACCCTCCTTATTACAATATAGCACAGAGTATTATCCCCCTTCCTCCAAAACTAAATTTTATTCACTTTTAGTATCTGTAAATTTAAAACTAGTAAGACTAAGAACTTGAACTGCTAACAAAATCAATATCCACCAATAGTATGAGTACACCTAACAGTGTAATATTTCATAATATGGCACGATATACAGCTAAGAACTGGAAAAACAATGCCTGTTTAATGACGATGAATTCCAAATTTTCATTTTTAATGTTGCTGTTGTTCCCTGAGCTGCATGGCCAAACACCCCTGAGTCCTTAATGCTTTTCTTCTGAGTTGCAGCTTTAGAGGGTGGACTTACAACAAAACCCCTGAAGGAGGGAGTACAGTGATTAAAAACCCATGATTACAATGGTAAAAATAAAAATAAAATATTGCTGACTTAAATGATATGTACATTAAACAGTCAAGCTACATATATACAGTATTGGTTTACTAACCTGATGATATTTCAATTTATTAATATTTCAATTGTTAAGCATTGTATATCTGTAGCTATGATACTAATTATGGAAGAGTTTGGATTTGATTGACTTCTTATAAGAACATTTCTCGATTCATTGCCGAGCAATATTGAAAATACTAAAGGAACACAGTCATGAAAATGTATATAAGACTCACACAGCATCAAACTCTATTGAAAGATGTATAAATTTCTGCAGACTGCTAGATCTGAATGTTTTCACTAGATTTAAGAAAATACTGTATACTCAACCTTTGATTTAACGGCCAAATTCTGGAGCAGTAAAGTTAGTATTTACAGTTGTGGCACCATTGGACTAGAGCCACTGCTTCAAGAGAGAGAGAGATGATACGCACTTTGGGTTACCATTAGCTCAGTGTATCACAATAATAACTACAAATAATAATAATTGTGAGACAGAGAGAGAGAAATGAAAAGTGCTTTAGGCAAAAGTTTGGCCTGTCTCACAATAATAAAGCTCTTTTTTTTTATAAAGAATGCATACAAAAAAATCATTAATGGGGTGTTCTTAGGTATAAATGAATCAATCTCTCTCTCTCAAAATAAAAATGTTGAATTTTATTATATTTACAGTGTACAGGTATTTTAAAATGTCACATTGGATGTTGAGTCTGATGTAGTGCTTAATTAAATTATTATTCCTATTCTTTTCATAATGTAATTGTTGCCACTAAAGATCCTACGCCAAAAGCAAAAAAAACAATTGGACTTACCAGACCAAGGCTCCCCCTATTAGTCCATTAAATCGAGGGTTGAGTGTATATTTTACATAATCTTACAATAGCAACACCAAAACTTATGTGTTTTAAATATGATGCTAAATTCTGTCAACACTAGCACCGTGGCTGTAACCATTAATATTAGAAACGATGGGTACGGTCATAATTATATTTCACCTGTCCTCATCTTACGTAATTGCTCTCTTGTGGAATATATATGTGAGGAAGAGACTGCCAGTCCACTTCGTCCCTATCCTTAATAGACATCTACTACCTACATAAGAATTATATGAGAAGTATTTTATATTATACAACTAAGGATTAATTAAAATTAACATAATAACATGTGAAGAAGAAACAACCTTTAGTTAGAATATAAATTGGTTAGTTAAATAAGAGTATTATGGATCTTATATTAAGCATTCAGTAAAACATCAAAATAATGAAGATTACATTTCATTTATAAAAATGATGCAATCTGTATGTGAAGCCTTTAGTTCTGTGTCAAAATAGATAAAATCCACAGCATTAAATCTAACAGAGCTTACATTACCCAATATTTACAGATGATATACATCTTCTCAAATATGTATATGTGTGTGTGAGCATGTATGGTTGAATAAGAGTCTCTGAATATTTTACAAGGATATGAATCAGAGAACTGCATTTCTGACAAAAAAATATTACCCCCAAGGGAGCCACACTCTATACACTTCAAAGGAGATAGTTTAAGCGTGGTGTCTTGTGACTTGAATAAATTTATACTGTCCTTTCTGATAACATGCCCATGTGTATGTGTGTGCTTGTATGCATTATACACAAGGATAAAATTACATATAAAAGTGAAAGCCAATATTAAAAACTACATAACAAAAATACTGAAATATATATACAAAGCATATACTGCAGCTCTCAACCAAGTAAAACTTATGGCCTCAAATATTTTGGATGCTTTACACCAGGTAAATCATCACACAGTATACAAAATGTTTTCCAACCTGATGCTAAAATTTCAAATGATGACATAAATCAATATAACTTACCTTTATTGCAGCGAGAAAAGAAAGGCGCACTAAATTTGGAGGTAAATATGTTACTGACACATGGAGAGTCGTCTGGGAGACCTGTGAGCTCGTTCTGGCCTTTCTCTGCTGCCAGATCTCTCTCGAATGAGCTCGGGCTTTTTAACTGATTTCCCTCCATTTTCACATTCATCCTTTAACTTCTTAGCAATTAATTCATCATCTATGTCCTCACTTTTCTTTTTGGTCAATTTCGATGCACAATCAGTATCTGCCATTTTGCTATCCTGTATAACACCTACAGATAGGTCTGCTTTCCTTTCATCTTTATAATCGTCTCTTGATTTCTTTTCTGGTACACCTTTAGATCCATCATCATCTCTGGCAGATCGTCTTCTAGATCTGATTTTGTCTTCGCCTATATCTTCCCTTTTAATTAATTCAGAAGAGGAAGGTTCATTAGAACCATCACTGTCGTGGGATTTTCTCCTTAATTTTGACATGTACTCTTCTGCATCACTACGACTTCGTTTTGCAGTTCTGTCATCATCCTTTCTTTCAGTGGTTTTCCCACTGAAAGACTCTCTCTCTTTCCTACTGCTCACTGGTTTAGGAGATTTCAGCTCTTTCTCTGTTTTCTCAGACAAAGCATCCATTTTCTCATCCTGGACGTCCCTAGCTTTCTTATATGTTTTCTTTGTATCTGGAGATTTCTCTATCATTTTTGAAAATGATTCCTCATGTTGTTGTTCTATCTGCTTTTCTTCCATCTCTTTTTCACTTTTGAGTCGTTTTGTTGACCTTGTAATGATATCTTTCTCCTGCTTCACTCTGCTGTATGGGTGAAAATTCTGCTGTTTCAATGATATCTTTTTACCTGGAGAGGGCTTTTTATCTTTATCCTCGACACGTTTCACATTTTGTTTAGGATCTTTACTAGGGGTGTCTTCAACTGTAATTCTATTCATTTCTTCGTCTCTGCTTTTTGAATCTCTACGTTTTTCCTTCATGGTATCTGTGTTTTGTTTTTCATCTTTTTCTGGTTTTTCCTCACATTTTATTTCTTGTTCCTCTTTTGATTTTCTGATGCTTAACCTTCTTTCAGATCGTTTATTACCAGTATCAGAGTCCAGTGTACTGTCATAATTGTCTGCTCTATGTACCTCTGCAGAAGTGACAATAACATTTTTCTGATTTTTCGAACACTGAGAACTATTAGAGGAGTCTTGTGCAGATGATTTCTCTCCTCTATCTATTCCTTTCTTGTTTTCTGGTTCAGTGGCATCTTCTCTGTTTTCCTCATCAGACAATGAAGGCTTTATATTTGAATGATCAGGAGAGTTTGAGCATTTTTTATTTTTATCTGATACTGGCAATAAATTCTGACTTCTACTAATTTCTGATGTAGAGAAAATACCTTTAGAAACATCAGTCAATGAACTTTCTTCTGGTACTCCTTTTAGATTTTTCTCCTCTCTCTTACTAATATTACCATCACCTGTTGAACTCTTCTTCTTGCCATTATCTGGATTTTTTGCAGTTTTAGTAGAGATTTGTCCTTCTGTCTTGCAGTTGCTACTAGTATGCTTGTTGCCGCTTTTGTTCTGCTCTGAGGATATCACACTTTTAGAAATCTCAACAGATAGCGATTTTGAGACTTTACCCTCTAGAGTAGGAGAAGTAAGCTTATTATTATCATTACTATTATTACATTTTGTTTTTCTAATTTGTAGCTCAAAATCTGTGCCTTTTTCTTGAGCTACTAAAGATAATGTAGATGTTGCTTTTTTTGTATTCTGATCTGAGTTTACTTCCTCCTTATCGGAGGTGGTATCTTTTGAATTTAGCTTTTCTTTTGTAATTCTTTGAGAAGTCCTGCTCAGGTTATGCCTCTCGAGTAAGGTAGCTTTTAGTTTTTTAGTCTGAGGCTGCTCCACGGGTTTATTCTTTTCAATACTGGCTTCCGTGGAAGACTTTTTACTCTTTTGTTTTGGGGATGCCTTTCCAGCTTCAGATTTGTTGCTACTAGAATCACTGTCACATTCCTGTAAAAGACTTCGCCTACGAGTTGACACTCTTGAACAGCCCGAGAGAACTGTTGTAGTTTGTTCATCCTTACATTCATTTCCTTCATCAACTTTTTTGACTAAAGTACTGCTTAATTTCTTGTCATCTTTCTTTTCATTCCCAGCTGGACTATCAGGATTTTCTTCTAGCCTGTCATCACGTTTTGTAATTTTCTCCTCACTCTTCAGTGAGACTGGAATACCCTCTGTGATATTTGGAGCTACTTTATTCACCTTTTCTTCATTTTCAGTTCTGATATCTACATTAGCTTTTGATGACAAACTTCGTTTTGCTTCTGATGTCGTTGATGGGGATGATGAACGCGAGAAAGAAGATGCCTCAGAATCAGACAAAGGATATGCTGATGGATCAGGTGGAGGACGAGGGGCCCGAGTTAAAATATCTTCAGAATCTAAAGCGTAACCATGATATTTACCCCAAACACGAAGTGCTTTCAATGGAATACGAGAACAAGGATGTAAAGCTAATTTTGTTAAAACAGGCAAACACTTAAGTGAAGGTAAACATGTTGGTGCTATACGATGGCAACCCCTGAGGTCTAAAGATGACAAAGAATGGCTGACAACACTGGATGGATGAGCTAGCAATGCAGCTGTGAGTTCTGTTATATGCTGGCAGCTACTTAAACTGAGAACACTTAAAAATGGTAGCGATCGAACTATAGCTCGGACTCCTTCATCACCAACCTGAGTTCCATCTAATCTCAGCTCTGTTAGTTGTTTTAATCTTGTGGTAGTATCTCTATGACCAGGACGGTGAGTACGTGGAGGGGAAAGAAGAGAATTAATTGTTGCATCTGTCAAACCTTCACAAAAAGAAATATTAAGTACAGCAAAAGGAGGGCAATATGGAGAAGTAAGACAAGATACAGTTTCCCAGCTCTGCCCTTCCAAATGAAGTTCTTGCAACTGAGGAAGGCGAGCTAAAAGCCAGGACAGCTGTTCCTTAGTTACTCTAGACCAACTTAAATCTAGTATATTGGGTTGTCGACGCACAATGCCCATTAAATGGTATGCATGTAGTTTTTTGTGTGTTAACTTCACCGTTTGCCATAGAGATGGATGAATAGCCCATTGTGCCCAAGCTCTGCATACTTGCATCACAATCCTTAAGTCCTTTACAGATAAATGCTGAAATACTGGTAGCATAACAGATCGATTCATTGGTAAAGGTACAGGTTCACGTGCTGGGGGACGACTTTCTCCATCACTACCACTATCTTCATCATCATCATCATCCTCTTCATCCTCTTCTGATGGTGGTGGTGGTGGATTAGGCCGAATAACCCACATTGGTCGTACTAAGGGACGTGACACTCTCGCTTGCAATTCTTCCCACGTTGGCATGTGAGGTGGGGCTACATCTACAATGTTACCTCCCTGAAAAAAGTCAATTCACTTACTTTGATTTGCAAGCTCTTCTTCCTTACTTCCCTAAAATATTTTGACAAAGATCTTATCTTCATTATATTGATGTAAAATTTAGGATACTGCAAAGCAGAACTGCAGCGCATTCCTGAATCTTCAAGAATTTTATATACATGAACAAAGTAACAAAACCTGAGATATATAAGCAGCTGTATATTAAACCTTAATTTCAGGAGCAACTGTAACACAGAGAGGCCAGATCTTTGGAGGAGAGGGCTGAAAACAACTAAGCAGGAATACTGTATGAAACTTCATAAGTGATCTGAAGCCTTTCATATGCAAAATTATGTGACCAAATATGAATGCACGAAGTCTCACTATGATCATTTGTAATATGTATGAATGAATAAGTTTTAGATTTTTCATAATTATGGCCTTTCAGTTAAGTGTTTTTGAATGAAGAGGTATTCCATATAAAATATAACAGCTAGTACTATACCAATTTGTTGCACACAACAACTAACTATTGGACTGCTTCTGAGGGATGTAGAGTAAATCTAGATTTATAATTTTATGATAGTTGCTAAAATGACTGCTGGATTGAGCTTATTTAGTAAAAAGTGCTATACGAACTGATTTACATGTACAATTTCAATTTACAAAAAAAATTAAATGGTCCACATGAAAGCAAATAAGCCCACAGAGATAACCTGCTATGACAAAAAAGGAGAGAAATTCTGGTAAGGGGTTCTTGATGAAAATCAACATAACTTTCAGAAAGAGTTAATCCTTTAAATATGAAAATCTTACATAATATACCTACTTTTTATATGCTACTAATAATAAAAATTAAAAATGCAAAAGATTCTAAAGTTATGAAATTTTAAGATAATTTATAGCCATCATTATAAAACTGCACAAACATTCATCAGTAACAATATCTTGGTAGTATAAATATCATAATTTTGGATTGCTTTTCTGTTTGACAATGTTTCCTTACTGTTGATATGAACTGATATAAACACCTGGAACACTTGAATATTGCTTTACAGTGATTTGTAATCCTTGACTAATGCATTGAGGAAACTGTGGCTGACAGCAACACTTGAGTTTATTTTACTTGGCAGTTTGGGAACTTTTTTTTTTTTTATCAATACACACATACACAAACTCATCTTCTGAGATGAATAGATTCCATTCCAGAGATTTGAAAGAAGCAAGGAACCAGGTAACTGCCTTGCTCGTGGAAGTCTTCAGTTAATCACCGGAAACTGGGAAAGTGCCATGAGATAAGTCATTAGCTAATATCACCCCAGTTTTAAAGAGAGGCAATCGAAAATGTCTTGAGAATCAATGTCAAGTTAGCCAAACCTCCACCGAAGTAAAGATGTTAAAAATAATATTGAAAGGTCTGTCAAACATCTGGAATATCAAAACCTAATTTTAGATATACAACATGGCTCCAGGGGACGCTTATCAAGCCTGGCCATCTTATTTGAATTTACTTCATAAAATGGTGAGCGAATATGACAAAAATAAAGCAATGGACATCCTCTACCTAGCTTTCAAAAGGAATTTGATAAAGTGCCTCACCTCGGATTACTGTCAGAGGTGCGTGCACTGGGTATCAAGTGTTAAGTTACAATCTGGATCGAAAACTCACTTAAGAATAGAAAGCAATGTGTATTCATAAATGGAACCTCCTCTGACTGGGACTCAGTCACTTTTGGACTTCCACAAAAATCAGTCCTTGGATCACCCTTGTACATTATCTACGTCAATAACATAGGTATTGATCTACAGTGTGATTTCTAAATTTGCAACAGACATAAAACTTGGAGCAATCATCAGCACTCCTGATGGGACTGAGAAACTCCTAGCAGATTTATATAGGCTGATGGAATGGTCTTAGACATGGCAAATGCCATTTAATTTGGAGAAATGCAAGGTAATGAACATTGCCCATGCAAATCTAGGGACAGACTATTCACTCTTAGCTAAAACTCTCAAGATAACTGTTCTGGAAAAGGAATTCGGTGTACTGGTAAGCAGTGATATGAAATTTTTCAGGCAGTGCAAGAAGTGAAAAAAGCCCACGTCTTATTAGGCTGCATGCAGAATCCGTTCCATTATAGTAATAAAGATATTGTTCTCACATTATATAATTCATTAATAAAACCACTTTTGGATTATGCTATGCAGTCTTGGTCACCTACACTTAGGAAAAACATAGATCAATATGAAATGCTTCAGACATGAGCTACAAAACTCATTCCATCTATCAGGAGGCTTAGCTACCACGACTGACAGTCTGGGACTGTTCTCATTAGAAACTCAAAGATATAGAGGTCAGTTCATTAAAGTATTTATAATACTGAATGGGTTTGACAATATTGACCACAAAAATTATGCAGTCTGAATACAAAATTAAACTCGAAACATGGAAGGGTCTTTCTTCAAACTGTCTATTTCAGTGTTACTCTGAGATATCACTTGATGCATTTGGCTCCTTGTTTTATTCTATCTATTTTTTTTTTTTTAGTGACTCCAAACGGGCAAAAAATAAATAAATAAATCTACCCTCATCAGGCCTGGGTATGAAGAAAACATAGAGTGCCAGAGATCGTGAGTGTATTGTGATGTGAAGGGATAATAAGACATGTGCAACGAATACCCAAGAATATTCGGTGTTGATGTAGGCATAGAAAGAGAACCGTAACTGAAGGAAGACTTAACATCGAACCGTCCTAGATAGTCTTATTTAAGTCCAATAGCCCCTTCAGGTGTAGTATTGCAATGGGCAGTTGGTGCCATGGGTCAACCTACTACATAGTCTGAGAAACAAAGTATCTAATTGGCATAATATGCAAACATGCCTAATACTCTCTTTAAAGCATTCTTACTCATAGGTGATTCACGATCAAGAAGTGGCTGCATCCTAGATTTATCTGGTCGAATTTACTCATCACTTATTTTATAACCAAGAACAGAAATATTACTAACTGACAGTATAGATTTTGATTCATTTAAAGTAAGACATTCTCTTAGCAGCACCTAAAAGTCTTTTCACACATTCATCATGTTCATCTTGGTCTCTCCCTGCAACAGTAATATTATCCAAGTATGGAAATGTATTTTGGAGGTATCTGGACCATTTGTTACAGGTTTCTGATCAGGATATACACTGCTGTGGTGGGTTCCTTTTGTGTCATCTAATAGAACTATTTGTTACAGGTTCATAATGTGGAATTTTCTTTTTCTATATATATTAGCTCTTGTGATTTCAAATCTCCTTTTAGTACCAAGACACCTTATACATGATGCCTAACCTCCAGTGATTCACAACATTATTTTGCATCTATCTGTTTATATTTAACTTCATGCTGTACTTGCAAACTGTACATTTCTCTTAAGAGCATAACATACTCGACTATATAATAATTTATATGGGTCACATTGGAAAAGCTGTAAACACTAGCGATGGCTATGTTCTGCATAGCCTGGAGGCTAGGGGCTACGGTTACAAAGTCTCAATACTCTCTTGCCAGCATTTTGCATAGGTATGGATTCCAGTTAGCAATGCCCAGCATAACTGAGCAAGGAAGGTAAGATAAAAGATATAAAGGAATTTCTATTTCTGGATTCCAAAATGAGAGGCCAACTAGATAAACAGAACTGGCATCTAGTATTGCAATCCACTGCAGACACTATTATATAATTTCTCAAGTTATCCGCAATCGTTTATTACTTCCATATGCCCACAATAAAAGGGCACAGTCCTTCTAATCCTTGAGTCTCTAATGAAAACCTTTTGAATTTGATCATGACAAAAGACTGGAGTTGCCTCAAAGTTTAGATGGTTATACAGGTATATTACTCTTGGAAACGGGAGTCAACACTTCTAACATTTAGAGGTAAACCAGATTACAATACTCAAACTTCAAGGGTCTACATATTAACATCTTGGAGTTGGTATTAGTATCACCCGGCAATAAAAGTCAGCTCATACAAGAGGTTCTCTCGCAATAAATCCTGGGAATATGATGGTCGATCAGTATAACGGAGGATGAGGATTCAGCTAAATTTCCATATCCTAATGTTGGTGCTCTTAGTTTTGAATCATCACCCTGGAACTCTCATCTCTTCCTTCAGACGATCTGAGGCCTTTCTACACTACAACAGATTTACAATGATATTTGGGAAGGAACTTCAGTAAACCTGTCATTACTGAAACCCTCTTCCAGTTTTACTCAATTTCTATAGCTTCAAGTGGAAAGCAGACATTATTGATGCTTTTATCCTTGCCTTCCTCTGATCCTATCTTGACCAAAAAGTTCCGAAGATGATGCTCTTCAAACTGGCTCACTTTTCTTCTCTCTTGCAGTTCCTCATTTCATCCCCAGAGTTAGTTTCATATTTAAAAATAATCTACTTTATATTCCAGAGAATCTGCAAATATTCTTCTGCATTAGAAGAATTTATAACCTTAGTTCAATGTGATATAATAACAAGAAATTATTTTACTATAATTAACATCTCATTGCTGCATACTCTCTCTTTTCTCCTAAATTTTAAATAATACAAAAATGACAAAGTGTTTTTTTGTAAATTAATAGAAAATGTTCTTGCTATGGATATACTTTTTTCATCAGCTCCAAAGCTTCATATGAGAGATTTATCCAAACAGTAATAAAGAAAGTATATACAACCTTCATATGGCTACACCATCAATGCAACATACACTCCTTGAGAGCTCTGAGCAAATGCCTGGGTACAGCAGTGGCTTTCCCTGGGGATTTGGGGCTGTTAAGCCAGGCAGCTTATGGAACAACAATAACAACTAAAAAGAATGAGAAAAGGGTTGACACGAAGTGAGTGTAGGTATGAAATGCAGAATCCTTGTTTTATCATTAATGGCAGAATAAGAGTGGTCCAAAGATGCAGAATCTCTGCTTCATATCTCATGGCAGGGTAAGAGTGCTCATGAGATGCAGAATTCCTGCTCATCACTCATAGCAAAGAATGAGAAATATGTTGAAAGGAAAAAGTTTACGTTTATCTCTCCTTAATCCAGATAGAATATTCTTATGTTATACCCACAAGTACTTTCACTGTAAATCACTGAACTGGAGCCACAAGTTATTAGAGCAATTTAAAAAGTTGAAGACATTAAAATTTGTGTACAATAACTTCCCTTTAAACAACTCATGATGCATAAATAGTGGTGCCACTATAGCTCAGTGGTAGAGCATGCAAGTCAGGGGACAACTATGGCAGATTCAATACAATTGCGGGTCATCTGGAAGGGCATCCAGCCTCAATCCCCCAGTTTCTACATATCTTGATTAGGAACATACAAAATGGTACAGATGATGAATAAACAATGATGGCTATGACCATGGCTATAAAAAACTTCCTCTATATACCTACTCCTGTATGCAGTCTTTAGTAGAACTTTTATGGTACACTATCTTAAGAATAAAAGATATTTCTTTTAAATGAATAATGAAAAATATCTCTAGGTCTCAAGGGGTACCCATAATAATTTATTATTATTATTATTTTTTTTTTTTTTACTTTTAATGTCACTATTAGTCCCCATTTAGGGGTGAACACAGACGGATTGAAACTGGAGAATTTATCCTGGATGCCCTTTCTAGCACCCCACCATGGGCTCGAATGCAGGTCAAACAGCTCAAGATGAGCATTCTACCACCATGCTATAGCGGTCCACATATGCGACATGTACGTAATAAATTATAATTTCTGTATTATGCTTCAGTGGGCTTTGGTTACACTGCTATTTTTCCATATTTCAATCTTCCCCAGTTTTCTTATAATGTCCAGCCTCCTCCTGTAATTCTATTCTTTTGTCTATCACAATGAAGAAAATAACCAAAAAACTCATATTAGAGATGGTATATGTCCTAATTTTGGATTTTTTTTAACTTGATCAGCTTTTAATGTCCAGCCTCCTCCTGTAATTCCATTCTTTTGTCTATCACAGTGAAGAAAATAACCAAAAAACTCATATTAGAGATTGTATATGTCCTAATTTTGGATTTTTTAAAACTTGATCAGCATCACTCCTAGACCTCTTAAACTATATCTGGTTCCACTAAGCGTGGTCTATTTCTCTCTACATTACTCCTATTTAGTAACAATAACCATTCAAAAAGGATATAGAACTAATGGAACCTATATACAGTATAGAAATTTAATACATCTATTAGTAATGAGTTGTAAGAAATATCTAAATGGGGCAGAGCGAGGGGACTGGGACTACCTTCCTTCGAATTTTCCTCCCACAAAGAGGTCAGTTTTTCCTCTGACTCAGCCACCTCCCTTTTAAGAAAGGATTGTTCTTGCCAATAGATATATATAAAAAAAAAAAAGCAAAGCAAGAGAATCTAAATCCTAAATACAGGTTAAAGAAAGGAACACAAAAAGTTACCAAAATGAAAATTTTTAACCTCATATACAGGGGATCCCTATTTAATGTCAGGGTTCCATTCCTGACAGCTGACTTAAGTTGGATTTTGACGTACGTTAGGTAAGACCTAGATTCAAACCTAGGTCTCCCAACCAATGTTAAAAATAAATCATCTATAGCATAGAAAAATACTTTAAGCTCTTAATCTATGATAAAAAAAATAGTAAAGCTAAACTTAACAGTATAGCTTATCTTTATATGTGTACCATAAATTATATCAATAGTAAAATTACACTACAGTACAGTAAATATTGCTTACCTTTACTCGTATGGTTGGCTTGCACACTGGAAGGGGCGTTGTAAGGGAGGGAGAGACTGGCTTATTGGGAGGTGGAAGCTAGACAGGCAGGTGCTGAGTCGACTGGTGCAGGTGAGTCTATAGAGCTAAAGGTACCTTAGATAGAGGGTACAGGATCTGCTGGTGGGGGCTCTACCTTCACGAAGATTGGTCAAGACGAATCTGGAAGGATACCCTCTTCTTTTCCTCCCAAATCTCCTTAAAACAACGCAGGGCATCATTGATCCCTCTCTCGACCTTGGTGTACCTGGCAACATTGGGGTCCTGAGCAACGAGCTTTGCCAACAATTCCTCTGCCAGGGCAAACGTTTCTTAAAATTCCCTGGTTGTGAATCTCTTGGGCTCTGGGCTTGGTAGTTCTTCCTCCTCTTCAAGCATCTGCTTCTCCAGTTAAATGAGATCCTCAGTAGATAACTCCTTGCCATGAGATTCCAGGAGCCCTTTTTATATCATCAGCCTCCACCTCGAGCTCCTTTTTCATGACAACTAAGTTCTTGGTTACTGCCTCAACTGTAGCTTTAAAGCCACGAAGGTCATTCACAAAATAGGGGCATGCATCTTTCCATACCCCATTCAATTTCGTTTGAATCTCCTCTTCCCAAGCATCAGCTATATTCTTCACAGCAAGAAGAATATTGTACAACTTCCAGAAGTCCTTGAGAGTCAAGTTCTCGTCCTTTTCAGTTGTCCTGAGAGCCATAGCAAATGTTCTTCAAACATAGTAGGCCTTGAAAGAGGCAATGGCCCCCTGATCCATTGGCTGTAAAGGGGAAGTGGTATTAGGTGGAAGGTAAACCACCTTTACATTAGGATGAAAGTCATCCAAATGGGCAGGGTGACGAGGGACATTGTCCAGGATTAGCAACACCTTAAAAGGCAGACCCTTGGAAGCATAGTACCTCTCCACTGCAAGCAAATGATGGATGCTGAACCAATTCTCAAATATATGAAGGATTAACCAAAC
This sequence comes from Halocaridina rubra, assembly GCA_037179515.1. Taxonomy (NCBI): domain Eukaryota; kingdom Metazoa; phylum Arthropoda; class Malacostraca; order Decapoda; family Atyidae; genus Halocaridina; species Halocaridina rubra. The sequence goes on from JAXCGZ010000715.1 coordinate 33,708, forward strand.
CTTCTTGTTCGACTTCCAGATGATTGGCAGATGACCCTTCCTTGTGCCCTTGATATTTCTGCCAAATAAACCAACAAGGGCTTCAGCTTACAGTCTCCAGCAGCATTAGCCCCCAAAAGCAAAGTCAGTCTCTCCTTACTGACTTTATGGACTGGTGTTATCTTCTCCTCCTTGGCGATGTATTTACGAAGAGGAATACACTTCCAGAATAAGCCAGTTTCAATCAAGTTAAATACCTCTTTGGTACAGTAACCCCCCCTCCCTTATTATCTTGGTCAAAGCAATAGGAAACATATTTGCTGCTTTCTGTCTTTGATGATCGTGGCCACAGTTGTATGGGTTAATCCAAGATTGCGGCCAATGTTCATAGAAAAGTCTCCCTTTTCAGTATGACTTACTACTTAAGTTATAATTTCCATGGTGATGTCTTTTCATTACTTCAGAGCACTGCCATCAAAACTATCACCAACATGCTTGGGAGACATAGTAATGTCAGTAACGAGCAAACACAAGAGAAACAAACGAGAGAGCAAATATAAACACGAGGCACAATTTGGCGGGCGGGCATAAACTGAGTGGTGTTTCTTCTTTTGATGCCACATAACACTGTATTCTTGCAAGACGCTCAACAACCTATTTTGAATAAAATCGTATTTACGGCTATGCGTTTGGTAATTTTTTTTCAAATTCAGTATAATCCTTCAATATAACCAAATATATAAAAAAATAAATAAATAAAGCCCTTAACTTGATAAATACAAATCAAATAAAATCGTATATACGGCTTATTTTTTTAAATTCAATTCATCCTTCTATATAACCAAATACATAAATAAAGCCATTAACTTGATAAATATGATTACAGCTGTGCTGCTAGCTGTGTATTCATCCGCAGCGCTCACAAACTGTTTAGCGCCCGCAATTTGAATTTACCGCACCAGCCAGGTAGGTCGAAAAAGTAATTTATTAATTATCTATTGGCCTCTGACATAACGGTGAAATGACGTAACTCGGAACGACTTTATACGAGGATTCCCTGTACAGTATATGCATACTATAAAAGTAATGAGTATGACCCTTTCAGCCTGGCACTGTAGTGCATATGTAACTTTCATAAAATCTGAAAACTGATCTTAAATATATATAACTATGCATATATACTTTTTCTTTATAGAAAGTATCATTTCCCAAAGTGACCAAACACAAACATTTATCAGGTCTGTCAATACAGAGAATTTCGAACTAAGACATGGATAAGCTTGTTTTATTGTAAACTAAAAGATTTGTGATAATTACTAAGCAAATAAGATATAATGCATTTATCATTTGTAACTTTATTCATCATCAATAATTTAAATGATCAGTTCATATAAAGTACTAGTTATTAATTTATACAAATTATACAAGACACAGATAAAGTACACTATAAACCATAGCATCTGTAAAGAGCAGCAATTCTATATTATTTTTCATATTTTTTGAAAAATATCTAGACACTCATACATTTAAAATTTTTAAGCTTAAAAATTAGAGCCAATAGTTTTTAAGTAATAAGTCTTTTTCACATATGGCCAATAAACTGATAACTAAAATTAATCTTAAACAAATTTGAAAGCATAAATCCAATGCTACAGACTTATAAACATAGAGCTATTTGCTGTTTAATACTAAGTTAATGTTCCACGTAAAAGGTCACAGAAGGCATTTTCCAGAGATCGTTTTTTTTTTCTTTTTTTTTTCACTAAACAATTAATACAATTAGACATCTCCATCTAGATATTTTTGTGCTTTTCTGGCACTCCTTGTGCTACTATATGCCACTTTTGCGAGTTTAAGTTTGATATTAGGAAATTTCCACTGTTCCTTTACTGATTTGCTCTTCCATACATGACGTGGATTACAATCGCTTTGTAACTCTTTCATTTGCTGCAGTCGGTTCTCAATCAAGGCAAAGGACTGAAAAGAAGAGGGCTTACATTGTCCAACAGTTTTTAGAGGCTTAAAACAAGGGAATATGACATTCTACCTACTATACAAATATGTCACCATATTACACAAAAAGCTTGCAATAAGAAGAGGAATGTGAAAACAACAGACTCATGCATTATCTCCTAAAAATGCAAAAGGGAAGGGAGGCTATGCGACAAGGAACAACCAATAGTCTTTGTTCCATTACCTCCTTATCCCTTTTCAGTTTCCATTTTCTCAAAGCTGGCAGACACATTCCGCAGGGATGAAACAAGCCCTCCTTGGTGCACGAAGCGTGTTCGACACACATAGAGTGAGGATCCCCTGTCTTTATTTTGACAGAGCAAGTGGGAAACTGACACTTTTTTTGGGACTTCTTTCCCTTCTTCCGCTGTCCTTTGAGCCGCTGAAAAATATTCAACTTTAAGTCTTTCAAGCTACCAAAACTCCTACAACAAGATCAGCATTACAGCAAAGAAGACAATATCTAGCAAGCAACTGTTGAGTCACGGACTGGGTTAAATACTTTAATTCACCTCAAAGTTACATGAACTATAAAAGGGGCAGAAAGTTCCAACAAACCATCAAGGTCAAGGTCATAGATTGATCCTATCTAAGAACAGACAACTACTTCACCCCTTCCTGTTGTACTATTAGTGAAAAGCAAATTATGACCAGACAATGCCATTCTTTTAAGGTCCAGATAACTGTTTTTTAATACAATATCTTATAATGACTGTTTCAAGGCTACAATATAGAGTAAACAGCAAAACTACTTCACAATAATAACCTTAATATTAAACAAATTGTTGCTTCTTCCATGCAAACTATATGAATGGTAAAAAACCTAAACTTTAACCTCATTCATATCAAACTGACCTTTGCTTGTTTAGATAATATATTTTGAAGGTTATATCAAGATCAAAGTATTTCCACAGTGATATTACTAAGTCAATACCTTTATTAAATTACAACACCCTAAACCTGCACACCAAAACTCTAGAATCCAAGTGAAATGTATATCTTCCAGGAAGAGTGAAGGCATACGAGGGGTTATTATAGGAAAACTCCAAGAAGCAGCTTAATGTATTTACACATTATTATATTCTAAGAAGTATTCTTTTCAGTCCATTGCCTAGATAAGTACTTCAAAAATAAATTTTCAAGGCAATTTTACATATATTTTTTATATGACCAAAAATCTATTTGGATGCTTTCATTTAAGAGTCGAAAGTTATGGTTTCTACTGCACCAAACTTTGGTATGTAAATTCTTTCCAATATCACTCTCTGTTGTTTTAACAACTATCAAGTAGTTGTTCTACATTATAGGTAGTGATACTAGGTGATGACAGCATTATTAACAGAATCAGAACATCACTTTGAGGTGGCTGTAGTATACTGAATAAAATTCTTGTATACACAAAAATTATGCAAGTCGTTACCAACATATTCATAGGTTCAGAGTGAACATACAAGTCCAGCTTCATTCACGCACTATAAATTCCAATTACTAAAAATGGATGCGACATAATTTTCTTTTCTTTTTTTTACATCATCACACAGAGGCCACTGTGATAAAAGTTTATTACAAAATACTCTAGTAAAGATTCCTCTGAGATGATTTTTTTGCTGCTCTTTTACTAAACTTTCTGGTGTATTTAGCCATGGTGATATATTTAATTTTCAATAGCTTTAATTTCAAATATATATTACTTTTGAAAGTTATGTTGTATTCCTAAATTTTCATTAAAAGAATAATGATTTTTATAAACAACAAACTGACAGACTTCTAGTGAATTTACAATACTTTAAATACGATATAAAAAATTAACAGCTCGATAACTCATTACATTCCTCATATTACGGGGAACGAGTTCAAATAAATAGCCACAACTTCAAAGGTATAAAATTCTGCCAGTTGAATTATTCCCTCCTATTACTAACATGGAGTTTAGTAGAAATGACAACAAATTCAAATGTATTAAAAATCAACAATTTTATAGCTCATTACATTACTCCAGGTAGAAAACTGGAAACAAGTTTAGCAGAAATTATCACAAAGTCAAGTGTAACAAGTTAATAGCTGAATAAGTCATTATATATGCCAGAGAACAAGTTTAACAAAAATGGCCACAAATTCAAGTGGAATATCTCAATACATCCCTCCTATTACTGGTAAAGAGTTCAACAGAAATGGCCACATATACAAAGGTCTCAAAAGTTAACGGTTAATTTACTTGTTACATCCCTCCTATTACTGGTAATAAGGTCATCAGCAGATGTAGTTAAAAAATAATTTAATAATATGCTGATGCAGCTTGTCAAAATTAAATTTTTAAACCTACAACCACAGTTCTCCAACAAACGTTTTATAATTTAAAACATATGACGAGAATATTGCAATATGTTGTCTGCCATTTTGTGTCACTGTTGATTTACATTCAAATGGGTGTGGATACAGACAGGCTGCAACTAGGGAATCAAAGCTGGATATCCTTCCTAAAACCCCATGGGGGGCTTTAACAAGGGTTTGTCACTTCAAAAGTTGAGCCCTCTGACCAATAAGCTACCGCAGCCACCGAAAATATTACAGAAGTGTATATTAATCACTGCTAAACCTAAGATGAAAATCTGAAAATATCTCCATTACTTACAAAATTTCTGAATAAAGACCATATAGACATTTGCATAAACTGATTGCAATCTATTCACAAATTTTTAGGAAATTACTACAAGTATATTTTGTAAAAAAAGTTATTACTAACATATGTACTCAAAGCATGAGGGTCAACTTATTAAGAATTAAATCATTACAAGAAAAAGATAGCAAAAACCCACAAACCAGAAAAACTGAAAAGATCTTACCTTGATCAAATATTTCTTGCTGATGAAGATATGAAAATTTTTCATAATAATAAGTTTCAAGATATTACATAATTTTCCAATTTCAAATTTAGTATTCCTGGCATCAAGATAGTCAGTTCTTTCTAATTATATGTCATTTTCAACAGAAATTAACATATGCAGTAACAGAACTGCATACATATATTTTATACAGTAGACACATCAAGTGTATCACAAACTTATATCCTTTAGCATTTTTTTTTCATTTAAATCTTTAAGAACACAAAATTTCATGAAAACAATAACCTTTCTTCAGTATAACATAATTAATTAACTGATTTTGCTTTGAAGTACAAAGTGTGACCTGCCTAGGAGGGGATAGAGTTCTAAAATAGGCAAAAAGTGGGAAGGGTGATAGTACTGGCAGAGAATTCAGTAAAATTCTGAAGAGGGGAAGAGACTGACACAAACTGGTTGTATAAGGTGTTTAACATTACAATAATAATGAGGAGGTACAAGAGTATTTAAAAGACTGGATATGTCCAATTAATGAAAAATATATAGGACAAATTATATGGGTTAGCATTCAAAGCAAACCTGACAAGATCTAAACAGAGAGTAATTGCTGGAAAGAGGGGTACCCATACTGAAGTTTAAGGAGCAAACAACTTGGGCTTAGGAAAGGATGAAGCTGAGCAGAGTTCTGCTCAGATGGATACCATATACTTTGAAAATTTAATGAAAGAGGTAACCTTTAGTACACAGCATTGATGAAATTTTACGATATTTACTAGATGGTGGACAATTGTATGGCTAAAAGAAATATTTGTGAAGTAATATGAGGAAGATATAGTGATCCTAGGTATGACTGAAATTCGTTTAAGGCAGTGAACTGAGGTAAGAATCACAGAAAAAGACAGAGTTGACCTTTCTCTAGCTCTAATAGCCCATTCTCTTTTTATCTTAGTTTTTTCTTTTCTTTCTTTCTGCTGATGCAGCAGACACTGATACAAGCTACGTCTTCCTATATGGCTCATTAATGTCTGCTAACGGGCCTGATCAAGGAGACCGAGACTCTTCCTTCATATATTTCTCCCATGAAGAGCTAAGTCATATGAGAGGGTTGTGGTAGAAAAATTTCAACCAGAACCATAGGAAATGGGTTTTTGAATGACAAGTGTTTGAGGAAAAAGTGAGTATGAAAGGGAGGGGATTTGAGGAATGTTTGTGAGAAGAAAGATGGATGAATTAGCAATGAGTGAATAAAAGCTGAAAGAAAAAGGAGTTTGAGGTGATGGGTGTGCATTTTAATTTGCCCACCTCCTTAACAAAAGGGACCAAGGCTTTTGTATAGACAGAATATTCTGACAAAAAAAATGAAACAAAATGTTGGCAGCTATATCAATCATCTCAAGCCTTGCTTTTCACTGAAAGCTTCTCATATGAAAATACTTTACATTGCCATTTAACGTGCCAAAAACTCCATGTCTTGCATTTCAAAAAAAAATATTTTTTTTTGGCTGCATATGGTAGAAGAATCTGCAGTGTATATAAAGGAACTAGTATCTATAAAACATTACATAATTTTTATAGTAGTGCAGCTAAGGATGAACTTTAAACAAACCTTCAGAACAGGTGAACTTTTATCCATATTGTTCCTTTTCTCCAAAGAATATATAATTAGTCCAATATACATTAGAAACTTCACCTTTATAAAAATTACAATGACGAGCATTTCATATAGGTCAAGTATTCACTAAAGGATACTGAACAAATCACGTGAAAATGGATAGTAAGATTCCACTGGCACTATTGGCATTCATCTAGTTTAAAACTACAAGGAAGTGTTCAGGAATCTTTCAAAGAAGACATTCTTTGTATATACTTCAGAGCTATCTATAATTTGGAAAATATATTTCATAACTGTAATTCTTCCCTATAAACGTTTACTGAATCTAATTTATTTAAACTATTGTTAGATTTGGAAGATAAAGAATAAAAAAAGATTCTTGAAAAGCATGACATGCTACTAAGATATGCACTGCAGTTCAATTATACTTTTACTATGCGAATATTATATATAATTGGCTACAAGTAATGGATTATACTTTGACATTTGTACTGTGAGCCTGACAGGTATTCTCCACCTCCGATGATATCTAACAAATTAGAAAACTTCACTGTTCACATCTTGAAACTGAAGACGTTGAAATTCAATGCGATCCATGCTATAGTCATTCAAGACTTGTTGCAACATCAAGTTAAGTTCCCTAATAAGAACTGAAGAACTATTCTTAGATGAAAGCAGAACACTTTTTGTTTTCTTCTAGTAAAAGAATGCTGTCAGAAAGATGGAAAAACTGGAATGGGTCCTTCAATGATCGAGTATATTTTACTGAAAGAGACTTCTAGTATTCTCACCCAAGCAGCAGGATGAATTAAACAAGTTTGAAACTTATTGATATATTTGCCAACATTATGTAACAAACTTAATGAGAAAAAAAACAGAAGTCAATATATGATAGTAACTGTTCTAAATTGAGGAACATTGCTGATATAATCGAAAAAAAAATATGATCATGACTTGAAAATCAATGGAAAGCAAATGTTATTAAACATTCATTATATTTATAAAGTGGAGATGATAACTCTGAATTCTCAGATTCCTGAAGAAAATAGTTTTGTTCCTGAATGTAACTATAATGCTCTAAGTAATATTACTACTTCACAGGTTTAAATTACTTCCTAAATATGTAATAGCTTTAGTTTACAGCTTTAGAAAGTTCATCAATCCCTTTGAGCAAAGAGGCTCAGATACAACTTAATTGCGTTACTCATGACCTATGCTGCTCACACTATTATTTTGTATATAAACTTGTTTCATGATATCTGTTCCATATTAATATAACTCAATGAGATTATATGAAATAATTATGCAAACAAATGAAGTCAGCACAGAGAAACACGCCTCCTTAAATGTACTCTTTGTTACATCAATCTAACAAGTTATTAGTAACAAAGTACAGAAACTAATTTTTATTAACCTTCAGATCTGACGATGGTAAATTACTTTCATCCATTTGCAATAATATTATTAAAGAGGCAGAGTTGCATGACTACAATTTCAACAATAAGCTTATCAGGAAACCATGACTGACATAAGGTCATCAGTATACCCAGTGACATAAGGTCATACGTAAACCATGATTGACATAATGTCCTCGGTACACCATAACTGATGTAGGGTCATTAGTATACCATGACTAACAATAAGTCATCAGTATACCATGACTCACATAGGTCATCAGTAAAAAGTACTATTAAGATAAGAGTTTCCGAGCCATCTAAAATAAAAATTACAATGTACAAGTAAATATCAAATTTAAGAATTATGGATTTAGGTGATAAGAAAGACAATAAACAGTTTGTATAAGTGCTAAATGGTCACTTTCATTAATTTTTCGAATTTATCTGATATATGACCAATGAGTATAAATTTGCAAAGGTTTCAATAAAATTCCATCTAAAATTTAACCTACCAACTATACGAGAAATCTCACTTTCACTAAATTCCGGGTACTGAGATCAATTTAAGTAAGAGACTAAGGAAAGATTTAATAATAAAAAAAAATTTAACTCAATTCCTGGTACCGTCATTTATTTAATTAAAAGATTGAATGTCTTTTCTTCTATTAAATAATTATTCCAAGTTACATAAAAAAGTAACCCTAAAGGAATACAGTGATGATGTAAACCTAAAGGAAGACAAATATGTTTCTCTAATAATCAATTATAAAGCACAATGGACTCTATGTGTATATCTATGCAGTGAACGTGAAATATGGCAAATCAGTGTGAACATACGCATAGTTTCTATTAAATGTTGCAAACTGCATAAAAAGATATAACCATGAAAGATAAAAATAAAGTCTAATAAAGCAACACTAACAAAAGATGAAAATAATGTGTTTCATAACTAATCAATTACAATGCGCAATAGAACTGAATGCATGTCTATGCAGAGGACAAGAAAAATGGCAAATTGGATACATAATAATGTAAGCATTATGAACCAAATGAAAGGACATATTTTGGAAACTAGCCTTATCATGCAAAAAAGAAAATCTTTGAAAATCCTAACAAGACTTGCTGACACAATAGGCTATTGATTTCATAAATAATTATCATGAATTATAAAATCAAGAAAAATCAACCAATAGCTCTGACAACTGATTTCTGCATCTCCATGGAATACTCTTTGCTATCAACTAAACGCATATTGAAGTCCGTAAGCCTTCCTACTAAAACATGTGGTTTTAATATTAACCACGACATTCATTCTCTCTAACTAAACTGCAATAAAGTTCAAAGCCTTTTTCAGCTTTTCTAATTCCCATTTTTTTTTTATCCTATACAAGTCACCTAGTACCCTCTAGAACCTTCCGTATTTCTTATATGTGTTATTTTCCCAATACTAAAGATTGGCATTAAGATTCACTGCCAAAACATTTGTCTGTAATGTGTCTAAGAACATTTAGTCTCTTCCCTTAAATATTTAACACCAAAATACAGTATTTCTGGGTCTAATTCTCCTTAGTTGAAGCTACAATTTCAATTCTCAAATATTCTGATTCACTGCAATTATTTGAGCATACTCTAGCCAATCTCTATAGTATTTTGCTTCATAATCACAAAAACTAATAATCTTTATCATTTCCAGAATCCTCCAGTCCCCTCCCCTGGGAGGTGGCAAAGAACATCTCCTCGGTGTTCCCCTAGGGGTCCTAAAAGTCAATTTAATGGTATATTTTCTTTCTAAGGAGTCAAGTTTTTGCTTTCACTCACCTAGTAACCCCTTACTAGGGGGATTATGGCTTTTTGTATGTACTGTAGATAAACAATAATTTGAACAGTTGCAAATAACCTGCCTTGTGCTTTATTTCCTAAATTTTTACATAATGCCATACTCTGCTGGGTAAGCAGAGTTTACAAATATAACAACAGAACTGAGGTATAGCAAGGATTACATATACCATGCCCATCCTCCTCATCTCTGCTAGTTGCTTTGTTGCAAGAAAGCATTCACAGAAGAAGGGTGTGCCAACCCCAACTCCACTAACCCTTATTGACAACTTTACAACACGTAAGAAATACGAGATTGGAGTTTTTTCTCTATCACTTAAGATATTCATTTAATCACCTCTTATGACATGCACAGATTTTGAAGATAGAGGCTTTATTAGATTATTTTTTTACCTCTACAAAACCTATACAAGAGCAACTAAATATCTCACTCTAGAAGCCTACTTCAATCTCAACTTACATTAATCTATAACTCTCTCTCAATCCAATAACCTAATTCTTGTAAAAATAAATTGATTCTATGAACTCAATGCTTTCTATTAAAATAATATTTTTTTTTTACATTTGTGTTTTGTCTGTAAACAAGCAAGTGCATCAATAATATCTACGATAAGCCATGATTTGAAGAGTTGAACATAATTTTTTCCTTGAAGCTTTAAAATCTCTATGATTACTTAAGAATGACGTCAAGTGTTATATTTTAGTCATGTAGCATTTTCCAATATGCAGTACAAAGAACATAAAGTAGCAAAATTATATAAGATATTATTCTTGCAAATATTCAATTTGAAACTAAGTTTAGCAAATTCTCCCTTGGGCTTGCTCATTAACAAAGAACAAATCATTCTAAGATTGTGCATAAAAGCTCAGGTACAGAATAAAGAAAAAATAACTTTAGAAAACAAGAGCATTAATCATAAGGCATTCATTTAAAGAGTAAATATCAACAAATCAAATAAAAATTGACTGAAGTATGGAAAACCTTTCATCAAAAGGTAATAGTAACTGAAAAAATATATTCTTTTAGCAACATAACATGCTTCTAAGCATCTGCATTCAATACGTAAGTTATTCTATTTTCAATGCTAAGAAAAATAATAAACAGCTGTAAGAAATGTTGAAGTCTTGAAATTATTAGCATTCATGGATTTCAATGAAGAATAGAGCATGAACAACTTAAGTACAGTATACAGGTGATCTATATACTGTATTCCTTATCAATCATCTAATCAACAGTATGAAGTTCTGGGTATTGTGCTACCCACAGTACAGAAAAAATTATAATAACACACAATCCAAAATTTCACAGAGAAGTGCATGGAGTATGATATATATATATATATATATATATATATATATATATATATATATATATATATATATATATATATATATATATATATATATATATATATATATATATATATACAAACCGATGAGATGTCCATATTCAAGGACAAGTGATACTGGGGGGGTGAATATGCATTCTTCGTACATATTTACACTACTAAGTAATAATAAAATGATATGTTACTGTCTGGGGAACTATACATTCAATTGTCTAATATGACGAAGGAAAATAATAATAATAGGGAACTAGAGAAGAAGACTTATCCTCTAGTTAGCTAGTAATACAACATACTTGAGACAACTTGGGAACCAAAACCAACTACTATCATGTGTTTACCTCATCCTTGACTGTCACATCCCCTTTGAGTTTTCCACCAGGCAATTTGGTACTCTTCATCTCATTTCCATCCAGAGGCTCCAGCTTCACTTTAATGTCCAAATCATCAGCATCAGACTGAAAGAAGAAAAGATTTGGGGAATATATTATGAGAACAGCAATATGTCTTAAACTATACCTAGGTATGGAATCTTATACCACGTGTGGTATAAGATTTTTAATTTATGCTCTACATCTGGATGGGTGAGTGCGAGTGGTAAGGGTCCCACTGAATGAAATGGTGG